>JAOEGS010013036.1:10999-23326 GCA_025447755.1 Corythornis vintsioides | reverse complement strand
GGAGCCTTTCCAGCCCCCCCTGGATCTGTCCCTGTGTGTCCTGCCCTGGGTGCCCCTGCTCTGGCAGGGGTTGGACTGGATGGTCTTCTGGGTCCCTTCCAACCCCTGACATTCTGTGATTCTATGATCACTCTTGGATCTCAATCCAAAGCTTTGGGTGCATTCCAGGTGCCTGAACCTGGGCTGTACGTGGCAGACATTGCTGGCAGACAGGCAGGGACTCACTGCCTAGGACTCCTCAGTTCTGCCCTGCTCCACAGGAGATTCCTTCACTTACTGCTTGTCCAGTTCCTGGATTTTCAGCAGAGCTGAGCAAAAACCTCATCTGGAGAGGAGTTTGTTGCTCAGCCTGCCCATTATTTCCTCCACCTGCACACATCTCCTGCCAGCATTCCTCAGCCTCTCCTCTGATGTCAGCAGCCTTGCAGTGTTAGCTTTTCTGCTGCCTTTCACTTCCCTGGGCCTGTCAGCAATGACATGGGCTGGTGTGATGCTCTGCTCCATGCAGTTCAGTGCTTTGTCCTGGAAAGAACAGTCTGTCCTTAGTTATTTTTATGGATTTTTTTTTTTGTGTTCCAAGATGCAGAGATTTCCTGAGGAGACTGCAGAAGCTGGAAGACTGGGAGTGACCATCCCCTGCTAGGGAAGCAGATCAAGCAAGGTCTCTGACAGAAGGTGACCAGACAAGTTTGCTAGGAAAACAAACTCCATCAAAGGCTGTGATGGGAGCTCGTGCTGAGAGGAAGGGCCCTGGCCCCTCCTGGCAACAGGGGGTGTGTGAAGGGAGCACGACCAGCTTCTCCTCCATTGTATAGCTCAGCATTGCTCTGGTGCAGAGCAAAAGCTGGGGCCTGGAGGATTGAACCACTGCTGATACTCCTACTCCATCCACTTCTCTTCATCATCACTGTAATTCAAAGTTAATTAACATACATAACTGCACTGAGCTGCCAGATAATGCTGTGAAGCTCCATGAATCCCATGTGACCAGCATCTCCACTGGGATCCATAGGCTCAAACTGGACCACTGCTTTTTTTTTTTTTTGCTCTTTTTGTGATGTCCTTGGGTGCTCTGTGATAGATTTGTGTGGAGGGTGCAGCCTGGCCCTGGGGGACAGGGCAGCCCTGTATGGAGAGGGACGAGTAGCAGCCCAAGTGTGCCATGTGGGAAAGAAAGCCAAGGGTTTGGGAGGAATAAAGCAAAGGGTGGCAGCCAGGAGCCCTGCAGGCTAGAGGTTTGCAGCTGAGCTGAGGGTGAGAAAGCAGTGAACTGACTCAGCTTGGCAGGGCTCTCCAGTGCCCTGCAGAGACCCACAGACCCCCCGTGAGTTGCCCCAGGCACCAGGGCAGGGGCATGTGCTCACAGACAGAGCTTGTTGGCCCCAGCCCTGTGATCTGGCTGTGCTCAGAGAACCTGATCTGAACTCTGGCTTCATCCTTCACCCCCAAACTTCCCTGCGTGGGTGGCAGGAGGCTCTGCTCCCCTCCCTCCCCAGGGTTGAAAGGGTCTGTACCAACCTGGGCAGGTAGCAGCAGTGCTGGGCATGGCTCACGAGCAGTCAGGTGGTTTTGATCTGCCTTGCTCTCTGCCATCACCTCTGGCATCCATGGCTGCAGTGGTTTCTGAGATCCTGTGATGCCAGAGGATCTTTTCTCCTGCGTGGCTTTCCCCCTGGTGAAGAACTGAAGGGTTATGTTTAAAATCCCCTTCTTCTGCTCCTGTTGTGCACGGAGCTGCCAACGGGCTGGAGTCTCCATCCCTTGTGGTGTTTAAGGAGAGACTGGCTGTGCCACTTAGTGCCATGGGCTAGCTGGGTGTTGTGGGGTTAACCCTTAGGCTGGACTTGATCTCAGAGGTCTGGTCCAGCCTCAGTAATCCTGGGATTCTATTCTGTGCTGCCAGCTTGGCTGTGTCTCCTGTCAGCCCTGCTGAGGGCTGCGTGTCACGGTCTGCCCTGCCATCGGCCCCTTTCAAGGCTGAACAGATCCTGCCCTGCCCAGCTCTCCTCTCTGCCCTCTTCCACTCCCTGCTCTCCACCCTCTGGCGTCTCAAGCTGGACATCCTCAGAGTACCTGTCCTGCCAAAGCTTCTGAAGCTGTGTGCAGAGTGCAGCTGTATCCCCTGCTGGCAGGTGCAGAGGGAGAATGTGCCCTGTGCCCTCTGTCACACTATGTGGTTGTGCCCTGTGTCCTGTCACACCATGTGCTTGTGCCCTGTGTCACACCGTGTGCTTGTGCCCTGTGCACACCGTGTGCTTGTGCCCTGTGTTACACCGTGTGGTTGTACCCTCTGTCCTCTCTTATACTGTGTGGTTGTGCCTCTCTCACACTGATTGTGCCCTCTGCCCTGTGTCACACCATGTGCTTGTGCCCTGTGTCACACCGTGTGCTTGTGCCCTGTGTCACACCATGTGCTTGTGCCCTCTGCCCTGTGTCACACCGTGTGGTTGTGCCCTCTGTTCTGTCACACTGTGTGGTTGTGCCCTCTGTCACGTGTGGTTTTCTGCTCGACCCCTCTGCTGGGGCTTGAGGCCATTTTCAGGCTTCATGAGCAAAACTCAGGAAATACAAACTCCTGCAGCCTGGCAACTTAACTCCAGAACAGGTTGGAGCTCCTCTACTGAGCTGCTCCCTTCCCTTCCTTCTCTGAACCCCTGTGAGTGTGCTGAGCTGCTGGGAACCCCTAAACTTCTGGTGAAGGCTCTAGGGACTGAGGTGGTGATGTGGTACCAGGCTGAGGTGGTGATGTGGTACCAGGATGAGTTGCTGACGTGGTACCAGGCTGAGCCACACAGCTCTGCTGTGACCTTACAAACATCCCTTAAATTCTTAATATAGCACTAGGAGCTGTTTCCCCAGGAGTTGTGCAAGGGAAAACCAGAGGTGTGCAATTAGGAGGCAGGCTGGGCACAGCACAGTCCCTCCTTGTGTGTCAGCCTGCCCCAGTGCCAGCCTGGGAGGTGCTTAGGAGAGCTGGGGCAGGGGGGGTTGGTGTTGGAGAACAGCAGCTGGCATCTGTAAAACACTTCGTATTGGGTTTCTGAAGAGCAAGCTGTTTGTTCCCTGGGTCTTTGAAGTGTTTCTGCAGCTCGACCCAGGAGGGCTCTGGCTGCTTCTCCCCAGGGGCAGGTAGAACTGGCCACTCCCTCAGCTCTGCCTTTGAATCACAGAGTGTCAGGGGTTGGAAGGGACCTAGAAGATCATCTAGTCCAACCCCCCTGCCAGAGCAGGATCACCCAGACCAAGTCACCCAGGAACAGAGCAGCTCTGGAGCTAAGGCTGGGATCCTGGAGAAGCCATCCAGGTCCAGCCGGTTGGAAAGGAAGCAGTTAAAGCAGGCAAAGTTTGCCAGGAAACTGAACAAACTAGAAGCAGTGCTGGAGTCTCCTGATGAGCAGCTCAGAGCATTCAGTGGAGCCCACAGAGGCAGGGAACAGAGCTGCAGTGTCTGCTGCTCCTGCTTCCCCTCCCACCGCCGCTTGCAGCACTCCAGGGGAAAAAAAAAGAGAGAGGGATTGTGCTTGAGACCAGAAGCTGGGAGCAGTGGAGCTCCAGCAGCCTGCCAGCCAGCCTGCTGTAAGTACAGCACTGCTCCTTTCCCCTTTGCCATGGCCTTTTCCAGTACTCTTGTGGGTTTTATGCAGCATTCCCTCGTGGCACGCGGGTCTGAGATGAGATCTTTGCCTTTCCAACCTCCTGCTTCTGATCTTTGGGGTTTTTTTCCCCTTGGACTTCTTAGTAAATCTTACCAGGTCTTTTCCACTACAAGAGGGACTGGGTGGAGAGACCCTTGGTATTAATTCCAGCTGCTTTCAGATCCCAGTCTGGAGGCTCCTGTGCTGCTGGTGGGGGGTGCTGAGCTGGGCACTGCTCTCTGGGCCACCACAGGGAGCACCCTCTGTTACCAGCTGGTAACTCCAAGGTGTTTTTTAAGGCTCTGATCCTTTCAGGCAGAGCCAGAGGAGTTATTTTGAGAACTGGCATGGGCAAGGATTGAAGGAAGGAATTTCCTGCTGCAAAGGGCTCCGTTGTTGATCCTGTTTGACTCTGGATTAGGGATGGGGCTCTGTTCCTTGCAAACGTGTCTTTAAGGAGACTTTAGTTTTCCTGCTGTTTCAGACTGAGCTGATCTGTAAAGTTCTTTCTGGGAGCCTGGCAGAGCCTTCCCATAGCCTGTCCTGTTTCTTCATGTCCTGCATTAACAGCTGGATCTCCCCTGGGTGTCTGGAAGGCTGGTTGCCACAGGAACAACTCTGGGATTTACTGTGGGGTGGCAGGAGTCTGGACTGAGCAGGTAGGAGCACTAGGTTGGGAAATGGTGGTGGAGGTTGTGCATGATGGCTGGGAGCTGCTCCAGAGCACAGCTTTGTGTTCAGCACCTCACCGTGGCCAGCCCAGGTACCCACTGTCCCTGTGGTGCTCTGGCATCACCTTCCTCCCCTCCTGTGCCCTGGGGTCTCATGGTGGCTGTGAGAAGGGGTTGAGTGTTGCCAGAGCCTGAATGGGAGCCCTGACCTTGCACTTGAGTGATCAGTTTGTTGTTGTCCCATCTTCCTCTGGCTGCACATCCCCTGATCCAGCCTGGTCTGCAGAGCTGCTAAGGTGGAAACTTCTGTCTGAGCAGAGCTGCCCACATGCTGAGGTGGGTCCTGCTCCAAGAGGATGCCTTCAAGTGTGAGAATTCCTCAGTGCAGCTCTGAGTCTTGCTGCTTTCCTGAAGAATGCCAGGGGTTGGAAGTGGAGGCTCTGGCTGCTCTGTTCTGGGGTGACAGCTCTGAGAGAAAGGAGCCCTGGAGGGAATTTCCCCATTCCTCTCTCCTGTCCCACCCTCTTCCTTCTCTTCACCCCTTGTGTGGGTGTCCCTCCTGCCAGTGCACTGTGGCATGGAGGCAGGTGCACCAGGAGGTGTGTGCTGAGCCTGTTGCAGCCACAGCCTGTCCCAGAGCCCCTCTCCATCCACAGCCTGTCCCAGAGCCCCCCTCAGCCTTGTCCCAGAGTCTCCCCTCCAGCCACAGCCTGTCCCAGACCCCCCTAAGCCTGTCCCAGAGGCCTCTTCCATCCACAGCCTCTCCCAGAACTCCTCTCTAGCCACAGCCTGTCCCAGAGCCCCCTCCAGCCACAGCCTGTCCCAGAGCCCCCTCCAGCCACAGCCTGTCCCAAAGCCTCTCTCCAGGGCGTGCTCAGGCTCCTGCTCCAATGCCTCTTTCTCTCTGTGCAAACACGTGGTCACCCATTCAGACAAAAATACCTGCTGCTGAACTGCTGGCTTTGTGCAAAACTCACCCTATTTACAGACCTGCCCATAACAGGAACTTCTGAGTGGGGATTTTTCCCTCCAGGTGCTGAGTCAAGCTTGTTAAAACCAGTGCCCTTCTGCTGGAGATATTCCCAGCTCCATGTCAGGCAGCTCATCTCCTAAGAGCCTGCACAAGCCAACCAGACACAGCTTGAGATGTCACCCAGCATTCACCTGTTGCTGCTGCTGCCCTAGATCCTGGGTTTTTTTCACCCTAAGGCACAGGTAGAAAGCTCCTGAGTTGTAACTCAGACTGTCCTGGGGGGTTCTGCTGGGAGTGAGTTATTTTCTATCAGAAATTGATGGTTAATTTTAGGAACACAAAATCCAGTGGCTCAGCCTAAATTCTGTCCTCTTATGCTACCTTAGTCCCCCATCCTCTCTGGGCTCTGGTAGAAGGTCTGCCAGTGCTGGGTGGCTGCCCAGGGGCTGGACTGGGCACTGGTGCAGCAGAGGGGGAAGGAGCTGGCCACGGGAACACCAGGCTTGTGCTTTGTAACCTGCACCAAGCCCCTGCCTGCTTGGGAATGCTCCACTGTGGGAATACCCTTTGGAGAGCAGCTCTCCTGGCTCTCCTGCTCTGCAGCCTGGTGGTGGTAGATCAGCTGGACACAGCCCAGCCACAGGGGGGAATGTATTGGAGCCCACTGAGTGTGGTGTGAGCATCAAAGCCTCAGATGAATAGATTACCCAGTTGGGCAGCAGCCCCTGGAGCAGCCCCTTTGCATCCAAAGCTAAAGCCAAGTGTTGGTGAAGGGGGAGGAGACAGGATTTTGGCTGGGGAGAGGGGAGGTTCTTGGGTTGCTTCTTTCCTCTTGCAGCACACAGCTCTTTGATCCCCTGGTGTAAAGCCCTTTGCCTGCTGCTAAATGTGGTTTGAAGCCTGTGTGTCCTGGCAGAGGGTTCCTTTCCTTGAGTGACTGAGGAGGTTGTGAGCAGAAATATCAGCAGAAATATGGACAGGGAGCCCATCCTGCTGTGAGCCAGTGATGTTGGTTTGTATTCAGCTTGCCAGGGGAGTTATGGGGAAATTGTCCAATGCAGTAAGAGTTTGGCTACAAACCACCTGCACCGAGGAGCAAAACCACACCTGAGCTGTGTGTGCATTGCTGGAGTAGCTTCTGCCAGCTGCCTTGGGTGCAGACAGATGCTTGCTGCCATTAGCTAACCTTTGCAGGTGTATTCATTCATTTTCTTGAGTCCTGCCAAGTTCTGGAGAACTGCTGACTTAGTTTCCTTATCTTCCCCAAATCTGGAACTTCTCTCATTGTTCTTTTGAATTTAAATCCAAGGCCTTTGAGATCACTCCTGTGCTCCCTGGGCTGCACTGGCAGTCGTGTTCTGGGCCACTGGTGATTCCTGCACAGCTCTGTCAGAGGGTCAGTGTCACAAACTGAACCAGCTCCACCATCTGCTGCTGGCCAGCTGGGGTTTTGTTTGCTAGTGCTGCTTTCAGAATAGAAAACTCTTCTAGAGAAGAGTTTCTTTTACCCTTTCCAATCCATTTATGTTCATACTTTATATTTCACTTGCCAGAAAAGCACCTGGGGGTGTTGGTCAGCAGCTGGCTGCAGGTGAGACAGAGTGGACAAGGTGCCCCACAGCATCCTGGCTGTGTCAGCACCAGTGGGGCCAGAAGGACTAGGGCAGGGACCATCACCCTGTCCTCACCACTGCACCTTGAATCCTGGGGTCATTTTTGGGCTCATCACACCCAGCAGGACATTGAGGGGCTGGAGAGTGGCCAGAGAAGGGCAGTGGAGCTGGGGAAGGGTCTGGAGCAGGAGTGTGGGGAGGAGCAGCTGAGGGAGCTGGGCTGGTTGAGCCTGGAGAGAAGGAGGCTCAGGGGAGACCTTCTGGCTCTGGCAGCTCCTGCCAGGTTGGAGCTGAGGAACAATTTCTTCCCCTGCAGGGCTGTCCCAGGCTGCCCAGGGCTGGGGTGCAGTCCCCGGGATCCCTGGAGGGGTTTCCAAGCAGTGGAGCTGTGGTGCTGAGGGCCAGGGCTCAGTGGTGCCCTGGCAGGGCTGGGTTAACTGTTGGACTGGATGATTTTTAAAGGTCTTTTCCAGCATTAAGGATCCAGCGTCTCTGCCTGTTCAAACACCACACTGTCTCCTAGCTTAAGAAGCCTGTTTCCCCAGTTACAATCACTGCAGATGTATCTGGAAGGAGACACAGCTCCCCTCATTTTCTTTTTTTTTTTTTTTTTTTAACTTTAATTTGATAAAGTGTCTCTACTTCATTCTTTCACTTTGTTTTCCTCACGTGCTGGCCTAGACTGGGAAGGTCCCCAGTATTCCAGCCAGGATCTAGTCAGGGTTGGCACTTCTCACCCTCAGGGGGTTCTCCCCTGGCCTGTGCTGGGGCTGCCTTTGCCTGGCTGTGGCACACTGGCAGGTGCTGTCCCAGGGCTGGTCCCAGGTTGGGTTTCTCCCTGGTGACTTTCCCAGCAGGCTCCATCCCTGCAGAGTGCAGCCCTCAGCTCACCACTAGCTGGCTTTTTCTCCTGAGCTCTGTGTCTCCAGCCCTGCCTGATTGGCAGTAACCAGATCAAGGCTTTGGACTAGCTGCCCTCGGGGTGTTGCTCTTCTTGTGCAGAACCTGATTAGAGGGGAGATGTGACAATGTGAAGCTGGTGGAAATGAGATTGGTTTGCCTGTGGCTGTTGCAGACTCTGCCTGCTGAGAGCTCTCATAGCACCTAACATGATTTCTGTGTTAAACATGTTCCCAATAAAATGCATAACTGTCAATTAAGAGAAAATCTGTAATCAGATCCTGTAGTTATGCCTCTTGCAGGGCTGCAATTGAGAGGACAGTTGGGTTTTTGCATCTTACAGATAAGAAATGTTCCTTTCTGCTGAGCACTTGTCCCCATGTGCTGCCTCAATCAGATTAGGCAGGGTTGGGTAGGCTGGGGCAGGAATAGGGTGATGTAAAGCTGAGAGGGGACACACCTCCTTTAAATTGTCCTGCTCACTTCACAGCCTCTGCACTGCAGGACATGAGGCTGCTCCACAAGTTTATCCAGAGGCAGTAATTCTCAGGGGCTTGGGGTATTTTCTCTTGCAGTAGCAGTAGAGAAACCAGAGCCTGTTAGGAAAGTTCTGCCTCTTACACCTTTTGTTTGTTTGTTTTTCAGGGTGCCACTTTCCTACGTGCCTTTTGGAATATCCCTGTCATCAAGATGTCTCATGATCACCACATGAACAGCTCTGTGCTGCCAACCATGCATCCTCCTGAGCATCACCACTCAACAGCAGCCCCGGGACACGGCCATGGGTCTGGCATGATGATGGTGAGTGGGAAAGTCACAGCTGAGCAGAGAGCTTTTCCTTGCAAGGAGCTTCTTATTCTGACAGGTTCAGAGGGACTTGTCATCTTAAAGACTGTTGGGAGTGTTGAGTGTGAGGAAGAGGAGGCTGAAAGGAGCCCTCCTCACTCTCTGCAGCCCCTGCCAGGCCAGTGCAGAGAGGCTGGTGCTGGGCTCTGCTCACAGGGCAGCAGTGACAGAGCCAGAGGGGATGGGTTCAGCTGCTCCAGGGCAGGGGCAGACTGGGCAGGAGGGCAAAGAGCAGCCAGAGGCTGGCCCAGGCTGCCCAGGGGGGGGTTGAGTCCCCAGCCCAGGGGGTGTTTTTTGGATGCGGGTTTGAGGGCCATGGTTTAGGGGTGAAGTGTGCAGAGCAGGGCTGATGGTTGGACTCAATGATCCCAAGGGACTTTTCCAACCTGAATTATTCCATGTTTCTCTGATTCTATGACTATACTCTTGAGAATGGGAGGTTAAACTCAGCTTTGGCAGGTAACAAATCAATCCAGTCCGAACACAGACCCCACTGTGGCTCTCTCTGGAATGAAGAGGTGCCATGAGGTGACCAGCAACATGCAATATATTTCAGAGCTGGAAATCCTTTGGCAAAATGATCTTTTCTTGCAAAAAACCTTTCTAGTGTCCATCCTGGTGCCTGCTCTCCAGCCAGCCAAAGGCAGGTATGCAGAGCAGGCCTTTTCCTACAGGCAGCAGAGCTGGATGGAGTTCTGCAGGCTGGCAGTGCAGCATGAGGGCAGTGAGAGGGCTGCACACATGGGTGGGTTGTGCTGACCTGCAGGTGACCAACCCCTGCACCCTTCTCCTGAGCTTCTCTTGGATTGGGAAGGGAATTGCTGCCAGAGCTCTGCAGCATGTTGGCATGAGGGCTGTGCTGGTGCTGAATCCTGCTGCTCTGGCTAACATGGATTGGAGCAAGCTCAGACCTGTGCACACTGGCACCACTGGAGCTGTGCAGACATCCTGGCCAGCACTCCCATGGAGGTGACTGTAGGATCTGTGTTTGTGCCTGGCCAGTCCTAGGGGGATTTTTCAGCTTTCTCTCCCTTTTCTAAATACTTTTGGAGCAAGTTTCAGGTTATTAAAACATGACTCCTTCTGATTAAACTGTGGAAGGAGGGGATGGAGGATGGATTTCCATTGAAAATGAGAATGTGCTCAGAGTGGGTTTTGGAATCCTTCAGTTAAAAGTTTGCTGCCAGCTCTGTGCCCTGGAGAAGAAATCAGAAATTGCTGCTTCTGCTTGTACTGCAAACAGCAGGGTAGAGGGGAGGGCTAGAACAGTCTTCCCTGTCTGTGAGCATGGCCCAGTACAAAGCCCAGTCGTGCTGGTGGGACTTGCATTGTCACTGGGGTGCTTGTGACACTCTTGAAGTGTTGGCAGCAGAGTGCTGGCATCCTCTGAGCTGGTGCTTTCCTCATGAACACCATTGCTGTACAAGTCTGGAGCACTCCTGTCTTCAGTGGAGACTTTCAGGACCCTGCCTTAGGCTGCACCTCCACACTCTGACCCTGCAGCTGGCCAGGGAAGGAAGGAAAAATAGCTAGAGCATCTCAGCTGATAGTCTGGACACATTTGAAGGTGCCTGTTATTCCCATTCCTCACTTGCCCTGAGTCCCAGGCTCTGTTTCAGCTGCTGTCCAGGCTGCAGGTCTCTTTGTTTTGTGTGGTTTCTGTTTTAAATGTAATGTTAAATTCATTAATGGCAGCACTCTCTAAAAGATGCGTTACAGAAATTCCTGCTTGGGCTGGCAATGAACATCTGCTGATCTTTGCAGGTGCTGAAGTCAGTTCTTGTTCTATCTTCAGGAAATAACCTTAATTAAGCAAGGAGGGCAGTTCAAAGAGAAGTCCCTCTAGTTTAGTGAGTACTTTGCCTGTGAAAACACCACGTGCAGCTCTGGTCAGCATATGCTGAACTGCAACTTTCTTACCTGGGTGGGACTGTTTTATTGGGGGATCACTGATGTCTTCACTGTGCAGGTTCAGGAGCCCCTGTTTTCACCCAGGGGAAGCCATAGTCCTGCTTTATATACACTACACCTTCTTGTACCTATATTTGGGTCTCTATTTCCCATAGGAAAATTATTAGGAGGATCTGTGGAAGACAGTCTGCTGGCTTGGTGCAGGTTGGGCTCAGAGGACTGAGCTCTACCCATATAGGGTGGGGAGAAGAAAGTGTCCAGCACCTCAGCCCATGGGTACTCATCAGGAGGCAAGGATGAGCTCCACAGAGACATCCCCAATCCCTGGCTACTGATGCTGGGGAGAAAGGATGCTCCAAAAGCAAGGAGAGGGCACTTTTCAGTTGCCTTCTGCCCGAGGACACTGCCTGAAAGAGCTGCCCACCAGACCTGGAACCTGGAAGCTTCTTTAGCCACCTCTTGTGTGTGTTACACCAGATCTACTCAGGAGTTTCTTGGAGTCTCTCTGGGGGCAGCTCGAAGTTCTTGTCACACAAAACCCTTTGCTGACTCTTGTGAGCTGATCTCAGGATGAGCTCTTTGGTCTCATCTCGATGTTTTCATCTCTTGGGCAGGCAATGACTTTCCACTTCAGCTATGAGAATGTGCCATTGCTGTTTTCTGGACTTACCATCAATTCTCCTGGAGGTTAGTAAAAGTCTCTCATCCAATTCAATCCCAAAGCTTGCAACTGATGAAAATTTCAGGAACCACCTTGCCATTTATGCCACAAACCTGCAGGTAACACTGAGCTGACCCTGCTTTAAACAGCAGCTGTGGGGTGAAAGAAAGGGTGGTTGTATAGACTGATATTTTTGACTGAGCTTACTAACAAAAACGCTTGTTGGCTTCACTTCTGGGGGGGAAATGCCTGTTATTGTCTGGATTAGATTCCCATCTGCCCTCTGCCTCTCGGTGCCCAGCTGCTGTCAACACATTCCCGAGTCTCCTGTCCCACACAGCCCATCGTGTTTCCTCTCTTGTCAGAAATGGCTGGTGCTTTTGTGGCCGTTTTCTTCCTGGCCATGTTTTATGAAGGCCTTAAGATTGCCCGGGAGTGTCTGCTCCGTAAATCCCAGGTCAGCATCCGCTACAACTCCATGCCAGTGCCAGGCCCCAACGGCACCATCCTGATGGAGACGCACAAAACCGTGGGGTAAGGATTTCATTCTGAGGCAGCTTGGGGTTCAGCTGCTGACAAAGGGACAAACTGGGACAGAAAAGACTTGATGCAGCTGGTGTGACACCCTGCAAAGTCTCCTGACTCCCATCTGGGACATGGCTGGAAGCTCGAGGACGCTCTGCTCCAGCCACTTGGCCTTTAGGGTGAGGGGCAAAAGGAGGAAGGCAGCAAGAAGGCAAATAAGATGGGTTTTTTTTTTCCCCCAGAGCAGTATAAATGTGTTAGGGGAGTTCCCAGGAACAGAATTGGGGTGTTAGAGGCAGCAACAGAAAATACTTAGGATCCTTCTGTTGACAGTCAGAGCCTCTGCTCGGAAAGGCCTCTGCTCAGAAAGGCCTCTGCTTGGAAAGGCCTCTGCTCAGAACATTCTGCTTAGAAATATGGGGTAAAATGGAAGAAGTTTTGTCCTCCCAGCAGCTCTGTGGGGCAGGACAGACACAGGTGGCTGGTGCAGGTAGAGGTCGATGCCCACCCTTCTTAGCCCTCAGCACAGGAGAGACATGGAGCTGATGGAGCAGGGCCAGAGGAGGCCACAAAGATGCTCAGAGGCTGGAAC
>JAOEGS010013036.1:0-10899 GCA_025447755.1 Corythornis vintsioides | reverse complement strand
TGTCCCTGCTCCCTGCAGGGGGGCTGCACTAGATGCCCTTTGGAGCTCCCTTCCAGCCCTAAACATTCTCTGATTCTCCACCGTGCAGTGCCCACCCTGCCCACTGGTGCCAACCTCTCCTGGGTGCCAACCCTCCTGTGCCCTCTGTGTTCTCAGGCAGCAGATGCTGAGCTTCCCTCACCTCCTGCAGACCGTGCTGCACATCATCCAGGTGGTGGTCAGCTACTTTCTGATGCTGATCTTCATGACCTACAATGGGTTCCTGTGCGTGGCGGTGGCGGCCGGGGCCGGGACCGGTTATTTCTTCTTCAGCTGGAAGAAGGCAGTGGTTGTGGACATCACAGAGCACTGCCACTGACCCCACAGCTCTTCCTGCTCTCCCGAGTGCAGCCTTCACCAGGACTGGATCATTTCCTAAGCTGAAAGAGAAACGATACAAAGGAAATCAACCTAGCTGAGGGGGGAAGGGGAAGGGCTGGGTGATGCTGCTCCCCCTTTGCCCCAGGCTGGCAGTGTGGTTGCCTCTCGAGGCTCCCCTTGGTGGTGGCCATTCCTGGCTAGGATTTGCTTTCTTCTTAGATTATGCCGTGATTGAAATTAGCTGGCTGACAGAAATGTAGAAATCCTTTCTTGAAAAGAGAAATAAGAAAGAAAAAAACAAAAAAGATTTTCTTTTTAAATTGCAAATGCTCATCTGTGAGGGCTTTACGAACTGCAGGTAAAGATCAAAGTTGCCACTGGAGCCTCCCTTGTGCAAAAGGATCTTTTCATTTTACTTTTTCTTTCAATAGGTGCATGATGCCAGGGGAGGAGATCCCCGTGGCACTGTGGCTTCTGGGGCCAGTGATGGCTTCTGAGGCAGAAGGACCCAGCCTCTGAGGAGGAAAACTTGGTGCTGCACATAACACATGCCCTGGGGTGGCCTGGCAAGGGAGTGCTTGGGTGTGAGTACCTGCTGCAGGGGGCTGGATGGGACTGCCCTCCAAGCCCCCTAGAGTAGGAGCAGTGCTGTTAATCTGATGTATCTGGCAGCTTTTCTCAGCTTCAAGTGCTCACCTTTGGGTTCAGCTGCTGTTGCATCCCAGTGGTGGAAATACACAGAGCAGGTGCATGACAACAGCTGTGGATTTACAGAGCAAAAGGATTTTAAATAAACCATTGACCCCACATTTACTTCATGGTGGCTTGCACCTGGATGGACCTAGAGCCAGATTTTTGGTTCGTTAAAACTAGTTGCATAATGAGGAGAGAGCTGGATTCCTGACACTAAAGGTTAAACTGGCTGGAGAGGGCATTCCTTGCTTGAGGTGAAATTAAACAACCATGTTCCTGTAAAGGAGAGATTTGGGGAAGAAAAGATAGAACTGCAGACCCTTGGGTCTCCCCTCAGGTGAACTTTGAAGCAGCTTGGGCTGATCACAAAGTGCTCCCGACCCAGCTGACTCCTCTTTGTCTTAATCCCACCATGACCCTGTTGGCTCTGAGGTGCCAACTGGTTCCCAGTGCCAGCTGGTGAGTGAGTGTTGTAGCTCAGTCAAGAACCCCCTGGGCACAACCAGCCACCTGGGCATGGGCTGCCCAGAGGGTTCTCTGGAGAGCACTTTTGGTTTAGCAGCTCTGGGAAACTGCTGCTTGTTGTAGGAACGTGGTGCAAAGCCAGAGTCTTCCCTCCACTCGGGATGCCCCAGTTTGTGCCTGTGTCTGGCTGGAAGGGAGGACAGTGGGACTTTTCAGAAGGGTGCTGAGAAACAGGCCCAGCTTTCAGACTGGGGCTGTTGTCTGGGATGTGCCTTGGGAACAGGGAATCCTGAGGTGAAAGCATTTCCTGGGCACAGTTCTTTTGGTGCTGGTCACACAGCAGGGGCTGTGTTGGGAAGGCTGAGCCTTGTGAGGAGAATTCTTCAGCTCATATAGAACAGGCTGAGACCCATCCCTCTGCTTCTGGGTTCTCACTGTGCTGATGTTGCTCCCCCAGCACAGAGCACACCCTCACCCCACCACCCTTGTCAAAAGGCAGCAGCGAACCTGTTAGTGCTGCTGCCAGGACCTTGAATTGCACCACTGAAATCAGCCTTCTTGGGGGTTATTTGCCTTTAATTGATTTGGTCATCTTGTTTTCTTTGGGCAGGGCAAAGAGAGAATCCAAGGGGAGGGGTTCAAATCAGGCTTAGGTTTCTAAAGAGCAAATTTACACCTGGGTGAATGAAGCAAAGTTATTTTCATGAAAGAATTCAGGCTGCCTCCTGAGGAGAGAGAGGAAAATCTCTTCCCCAGTCTGATCTTTGACAGAAGTTAGGTCTGGAACTTACTGATGCTCTCTTCCCAAATCTGTTGTGCAAGTAAAAATCATCTGTGACCTCTAAACAATCATGAGAGGGAAAAATGGACCCTTCCAAACCTGCAGAAGAGCTGTGAGGCAGTCTTGGGGTTTGGCAGAGAAAAATGAAGCAGTTCAGTGCTGGAAGGGTTTTTTTTATGTTCTGAAAACTTCACTTTCAGGATCCCTAAGGGAGTCCAGAGCTCACTCTGGTTTCTCTTGCACAATCTGGAGTTGCTGCCATTGCAGGAGTGTGGGGTTGTCACGAGTGGCTTTGTGTGGTGACAATAGTTTCTTCACACACCTCTTGCTCTGTCTGTCTCTAAAACACAACCTTGAATTCCCTGATTCACGTGGTCAGGGCTGGATGACTTGGAGATTAGGAAATAGCTGTGGCTTTTATAATACAAATTCCATTCTCTGCTTGGCTTTTCTGTCTCATTCTACATCTGGCATTCTACCCTTGATGTTGTTTCCCCCAAGGATGAGTGCTCTCAAAGGGTCACTCACTCAGGGGAGGGTGCACAGCACCCTGTGTGCAGAGCAGGAGGTGATGCTGACCCAGCAGTGCTCCCTTAGGAAGCAGGAACCTGGGCAGAAGTCTCCCAAGTGCCCAGCAAGTGCCCCAGCTCCCTTCCAGCAGCCTGGGAGGATGATGCTTGGTCATACCTGAGGCAGAAAAGGGAGCTGCACCAGGAAATAAAGTCTGAAGGGAAGGAGGCTGAGAAGCTGGAGAATGTCCTGTGCTGCTGAGCTCACTGTTTCAGTGAGGCCCAGCTGGAAAAAATGGGATGTTTCCAGTCCCTGTCTCCCTGCCTTGCTTCCTTTGGGTTCAATGTGGACAATCCCAGAAGCCTCCTTGTGTCCCAGCCTCCCCCTGGCCACCAGATGCCACCAGCTGCTTGGCCCAGGTCGCTGTTTGCTTTGCCAGAGTCTGAGCAAAACCTGACATCCCTCCTGAGCTGCTTCCAGCTGCTTCTGGAGCAGACCCAGCCTGTCTGGGGCTGGCTTGAGGGCTGTCCTGCTAACACTAAGCTCTCCTGGAGCAGTGCTCGGGGAGGGGTGAGAGCTGGAGTGATTGTGAGCCCTCCTGTGTGTCCACACACGTGTAACACGCTTGGGGCACCACAGCCTGTGCCTGTCTCTGCCCTGGCATTGGCTCTCCACACACCGTGGAGTTGCCTCTGCACTCTCAGGGTTGGGACAAGGGCACAAAGTCCCTGGGCTCTGTTTTGTCACTTTGGCTTTTGTCGTTTTCCTTCCAGTGCCTTTTCAGTTCTTCTGGAGCCAGTCCCACCAAATCCAGCAGGATTCCTCCTTTTGTTTACAGTGGACTGCCATTTTTTGGTTTTTACTCTTGCTTTTTTTTTCTGGAGGTAACTTGTCTGTTGTTACTGTGAATATCAAGAATCTCCTGTACATAATTAACCAATAAAATCGATTGCATTTTATGGTGCTGGGGGTGTGTTTTGGAAGCAGTCCTCAGTGCAGCTGGGCTGGAGGCTGATGGCTCCTACTGCAGCCTTCAGAAAGTCACACCCAGTGCCCCTTTTTATTAGCAAGGGGCCCTGCACCCAGCAGTGCCCACCAGCTCCCCCAGCCCCTCTTCTGAGGCTCTTCTGGGCCTCCTGGGATGATCCAAATGAGCAGCAGGGGCTGAGTGTCCCTTTTCAGGGGGTTGGGAGTGAGGAGCAGCAGCTTCTGGACCTGCCCCCAACACCAGCAAGAAGCTCTGAAGCTGCTGGAAGGGGAGCTGGGTGTGGGGGGGTCACTGGTGTCTGTTTCAGTCCAGTTTCACTTCACTGAGAGTGGGGGAAGCCAGTGAGAAGAGGAATTGGTGCCTCCTGGGCTGATTTCCCCTACAGAGGGAGATTCCCCTCCTTGCCCTCTCTACTCTGCCCCAGTGAGGCCAGATCTGGAGGGTTGTGTCCAGTGCTGGGATCCCCAGTTCAAGAGAGACAGGGAAATACTGGACAGAGTCCAGTGGAGGCTGGGGAGATGCTGAGGGACTGGAGCATCTCTCTGCCAGGCCAGGCTGAGAGCCCTGGGGCTGTTGAGCTGGAGCAGAGCAGCCTGAGAGGGGAGCTGAGCAATGCTGAGCAAGAGATAAAGGGCCCCGGGGGGGCAAGAGGATGGGGCCAGACTCTGGGCAATGGTGCCAGTTACAGGACAAGGGGCATCAAATGGAACCCAGGAGGTTCCACCTGAACAGGAGAAAGTTCTTTGTTGTGAGGGTGTCAGAGCCTGTCCCAGGCTGCCCAGAGAGGTTGCAGAGTCTCCTGCTCTGGAGAGATTCCAGATCCCCTGGACACTGCACTGCTGGGCCCTGCTCTGGGTGCCCCTGCTGGAGCAGGGGGTGGCACCAGGTGATCTCAGGAGGTCCCTTCCAACCCCAGACCCTGCTGGGATTCTGTGAGTCAAAGGACAAGAGGCTTTGGCAGCTGTAGTACCAAGCTCCTCAGAGCATGGGAGATGACCATGGTCAGTGAGGAATTCTGGTCTCCCTCCAAGGTTTTACTCTGGGTTGAGTTCATCCACCCAGGAGAAACAGGGGGCCAGGTTGGTTCCTCTTCCCCTGTGCAATCAAAGCATGTCCAGAGCCTGCAGAGCTGGGAACACTTGACAGAGTGATCCCAGGTACTGGATGTGGTGTTGGACTGGAAAAGCAGCTCTGCTCCAGGCCAGACTGTGGCTCTTTCCAGTTTGAAATGGTTTAGGTTCTGCACATTTCCCCTCCCTGACCTGGAATTTGATGCACCAACACTACGTGGACCATGAACTTAACAAGTCCAGTCTGGAGCATCCCTTGAGATACTGAAAAACCCAGCTGGTCACTGGAAGATGGCAGAGAACAGGGAGAGCCTGGAGCAGGGAGAGCCCCCAGCCCCACCTCTGATCTCTAAGAATCCCAGAATGGTTTGGGTTGGAGCTTTAAAGCTCATCCAGCCCAACCCCAGCAGCAGCCTCAGTGCCAGTGGCCCCTGCTCTGCCTCCTTCCCTGGGCTGGAGGTTGCAGAGCTCCTTCAACACCAACAATCTGCTGCAGTTTCTGGTGCCTTGGGGTCAGCTGCTGGTGCTGGGGTTTGCTGTAACCTCACCTTCCAACCTGCTGCTGGAAATCCAGGTAGGTGCCTGGATCAGCCTGTCACAAGCAATCAAGTGGTTTATTTTCAGGTGGCACCATCTACAAGGAAATAGTTGGTGACCTTTAATCCACGTTCCTCCTGGAACTCCCATCTCAGGGTGACAAACCAGGGCAGCTCCCCAGGGCTGGGTGGAAAACGGGCAAGTGGAGAAGAAAAGTTCCTCATGGAGGGGTTGTCCCCTGTCCCTGTGCCCACAACCCACCTGGGCTTGCAGCCAAGGGCCTGTCTGCATCCAGTGGAATCAGTCACAGACTGGTTTGGGTGGGAAGGGAGCTGTAAAGGTCACCCAGTGCAACCCCCCTGCAGGGTGCACCTAGAGCAGGGTGCTCAGAGCCCGACTGTAGCAGTGGAGGGCCTGGGACCAGGTGATTTTGGCAGGCAAAGGGGGGTCTCTCCAACCCTCCCAGGGAAGGACAGAGCAGTGTCACCTGTTGCACCCAGATTTTTGCCACCCGCTGCTTTTATTCACTTGTCAAACCCTGACCAGATGCTCCCAGGGTTTACCCCTTAGCAGGACCAGCATCTTGTAGGGCTCACGGGTTAAATGAACACGCTCCACTGCTCCCAGCTCAGATTTCTGACCCTCCCACGGTGGTGGTTTCACCTCCTGGCTCTACTGGGACCCCCGAAGGCCACAGAATCCCCGGTGCTCTTGGTGTTTCCACCTCCAGCTGCTCTCCACAACCATTTGGAGCAGCTAGTGATTATACATTATATAAAAAAAAAAAAACCAAACACATTTATTTAAACCAAAAAAGTCAGCTGAGGGGCGATCGTGGGCGCGTTACCCACACGGAGCAGCACACGGAGGGATGGAGGGACTAGTGCCGCCGCTCCCCGGCAGTTCCCCGGGCACCGCATGCCCCGCATCCCGGGGTACCAGGCCAGCCCCCGCCCCTAGAACTCGAAGGTGCCAAAGTGAGCGGCTCGGCCTCCGGCTTTGGGCTGCGGTTTGTAGCCGATGCGGTCGTGGATCATCTGCTCCCGGCTCTTGTGATCGCTGCCCAGCGCGATGGCCGCTGCTGCGGCCGCTGCCGCCGCCTCCTCGCCGGCCGCAGCCACCTCCGAGTCCTCCCGCTGCTTCTTGCGGCTCTGCGGGGCACAGGGAGCGGATCAGGCCGGAGGGACACACACAGATACCCCCCGCCCGGGGGCGGCCCCCCTCGCACCTCCAGGTCCTTGCGGATACTCTCGAACTCCTCGATGTCGTCCAGTTTCAGCTCCAGACGCGTCGGCTTCCGCCGCAGCATCGCGAGCTGCCTCCTCCCGCTCCCCGCCGCCTCCCGCTGCCTCCTCCCGCTCCCCGCCGCCTCCCGCCTCTGCTGCCTCCCGCCGGGGCCGAGCGCGACCTGCAGCCGCAACTCCCCCTCCCGGGGTCGCACCTCCCGCCGTGCCCCGCGTTCACTCCTGCATCTCCCGCCGTGCCCCGCTCTCGATGCCGCACCTCCCGGCGTGCCCCGCGCTCACTCCCGCACTTCCCACCGTGCCCCGCTCCCGGTGCCGCTCCTCCCGCCGTGCCCTGCGTTCACTCCCGGCGCTGCACTTCCCGTCGTGCCCCGCGCCCACTCCCGCACCCCCTGCCGTGCCCCGCGTTCACTCCCGCGGCCGCACCTCCCGGCGTGCCCCGCTCTCGGTGCCGCACTTCCCGCTTCCCGCCGTGCCACGCGCCCGCTTCCCGCCGTGCCCCGCACTCCCCGCCGTGCCCCGCTGCCGGTGCCGCACCTCCCGCCGTGCCCCGCGCTCACTCCCGCACCTCCCGTGAAGCGGCGAAGCGACGCTCGGCGGCTCCTCTGGTCCCGGCCCCGTTCCCGCCGTCACCGCCATGGCCACCGCACGACCCCCGGCAGCCCGCGGCGGTGCCCGGCCCCCCGCGAAGCCTCCCGCGCCTGCCGAGGTGGGTGGGTGGGTGCGGGGGGGGACTGCGGGCCCGTTACCCGCACGGGGAGAGGCCTCGGGCCGCCCCCCGGGGACTCGCGTTTGCTTCCGGGCGCGGGGAGGGTTGTGATGCCGGGAGAGGCCCCGGTGCGGGGGCACCGGGAGATGGGGGGGTGGTACCGGGAGATGGAGGGGGAGGCACCGGGAGCTGCGGGGTGGACAACGGGAGCTGGAGGAGTGGGGGGCACCGGGAGATGGAGGGTAGGCACCGGGGGGGCACTGGGAGCCGGGGGTGGCATCGCCCGGGCATCTTCTGGTGCTTCTCCGGCGAGATGGGGAAGAGCTCCCAAACCAAACAGCCCGGTGGCAAAGGAGCTGTGAGCAGCCAGTGCAGACCCACGACACGCAGTAATTAAAGCAGATTAATTAACGTGGCATTGATCCACGATCTTTGCCTCCCTGGCCCAGGTGTGCCCCTCGTACTAGGGCAGCCCCCCCAGGCAGGGCACTGCTCAGCCTCTGTTGTCTGCTTTGTGGCCAAAGCAGCCTCAGAACGTTGCCTTTGCCTTGCAGGCCACCAAGAGCAAGGCTGCTGAGGAGGGCGATGCCCCCCCGGCCAAGAGAGCCCCCATCTTCTATGGCAGCCTGGAAGAGAAGGAGAGGGAGCGTCTGGCCAAGGGGGAGTCGGGGCTGCTGGGCAAGGAAGGGATGAAGGCTGCTCTGGAGGCTGGGAACATCAACATCAGCAGTGGTGAGAGCTTCACCATCTTTCTTGGCTGTGGTTTTTGCAGTGCCACGCCGTGGTGGTTTGATCCTGGCTGGGTCCCTGGTGCCCACCCAGCTGCTGTCACCTCCCTCCTCCTCCTCTCTGCTGGACCAAGGGGAAGACAATATGATGGAACTCATGGGTTAGGACAAAGGGGTTTTAATGTACAGCAAAGCAGGGCTGTGCATGGGAGAAAACTTAGATCTATGCCATGCTTCCCATCAGCAGGTGCTGTCTGGCCCTTTCCAGACACCCAGGGGCTGCTCAGAGGACAAGCTGAACCCCCCAGCTCCTGCTTCTGGCTTTTCGAGTTAGCTGACATCATAGGGAATATCCCCTTGGCCAGCCTGGGTCAGCTGTCCCACTCCTGTTCCCCCATCCCACTGCAGGGAATGTTGGAAACCAGCCCTGGTGCCATGAGAGCCCCACTCAGCAGCAGCCACAGTCTGGGGGTGTTCCCAGCACCTTCCACAGCACAGCACTGGTTTGCTGCTGGGGGGAGGATGAGCTCAGCTACAGACCCAGCACAGACAAGTTCAAAGGTGTCTGTGCAACTTGGAGTGTAATTTGAAGTAACAAACACGCGACCATTTCCTGAGCCCTTTGGATCCCCCTGTTTGAGAGGGAATGTTGAGGGGGAGTGGTTTAAATCTCTTGGATCATTTCAAAATCCTGGTTTAGGATCCTGCTTGCCCTGGGATGAGGGGGATGTGTCTCCCTTGGTGCAGAAAAGCAGCCACGTGTTTCATCCCTGCAACTGGAATTTGACAGAGTTTCAGAAGTGTGGAATTTATCAGAGGTTTATTGGGGTTCAGTTTGGTGGCAGAGTTCCCTGTATTCCATACTGCAGGGTGTGTGCAAGGGAGCAGGGAATTGCTCTCAGTTGAGGTGATTTGTAGAGAGATGGGGGATGGAGAGGGTAAGGGGTGCAGGGAGTGAGGGGGTAACAACACAACTGTCACTCAGCTGTCAGGGTGACAAACCTGACCATGATCAGCACAGCAAAGCAGCTGGGGACTCGAGACCAGCAAGATGCTCATGAGATCATCGAATCCAGTGTCTGGGTGAAGGGAGCTGCAGAGCTCCCCCAGCCCAACCCCTACTGAGAGCAGGGCCATCTCAGCCAGAGCAGGGTGCTCAGAGCCTCCTCAACCCCACCGGGGATGGCTCCAGGGATGGGGCCTCCACCACCTCCCTGGGCACCCTGTGCCAGTGCCCACCCCTCTGCTGGGAAACAACTTCTGCCTCAGTTCTCATCTCCATCCCCTCCTGGCTCATTTCAGCCACTGCCCCTTGGCCTGTCACTGCAGCCTTTGCAAACAGCCCCTCTGCAGGCTCTGGAGCAGCTCCCTGCAGGCACTGGCAGCTGCTCTAAGGTCTCCTGGAGCTTCTCCAGGCTGAACAACCCCAACTCTGCCAGTCTCTGGAGCAGATACAGGCCACAGCCACTGTGATCCCACAGAGCTGCAGGAGCCTCCCTTAGGATCAGGATTTATAGAGATGCAGGATGGTGACTTCAGTCAACACTTTGCTGAGGCTGCTGTTGCTGTTGCTCAGTCTCGGTGCCATTCAGAGCAGGTTGTGATCCAGGCTGCAGGAATCCTTGGGGGTGTTTTCCAGGCATGGTTAGGGAGCAACTCCCTGTGGTTGTACTCAGGATGAGAGGGTGCCAAGTTCTCCAATCCCTGCCCTGCTGAGTGAGATCACAGAGTGTCAGGGGTTGGGAGGGAGCTCTGGAGATGCTGGAGGCCAACCCCCTGCCAGAGAAGGGGCACCCAGGGCAGGACACACAGGGACAGATCCAGGGGGGGCTGGAAAGGCTCCAGAGCAGGAGACTCCACAGCCTCCCTGGGCAGCCTGGGCCAGGCACCCTCACAGGGAAGAAGTTTCTCTTGGTGCCCTCGTGACTCCAGCAAGAACCCACCACCACCACGGCGGGGGCGGGGCGGGATCTGCGGCACCCCGGGGGTCTCTCTGAGCTGAGTTTCCATCCCGCTGCTCCCCGTGTGTGCCAGGGGAGGTGTTTGACCTGGAGGACCACATGAGCGAGCGGCAGGCCGAGGTGCTGGCGGAGTTCGAGCGCAGGAAGCGCGCCCGGCAGATCAACGTCTCCACCGATGACTCGGAGGTCAAGGCCTGCCTGCGAGCCCTGGGCGAGCCCATCACGCTCTTCGGAGAGGGT
The DNA here is from genome assembly GCA_025447755.1 of Corythornis vintsioides. NCBI lineage: Eukaryota > Metazoa > Chordata > Aves > Coraciiformes > Alcedinidae > Corythornis > Corythornis vintsioides. The sequence goes on along the minus strand of JAOEGS010013036.1, from coordinate 613 downwards.
CCCGCCGAGCGCAGGGAGAGGTGCCAACGGGGAGGGAGGGGAGGTGGCTGCCGGTGCCAACGGGGAGGGAGGGGAGGTGGCTGCCGGCGGGGGGCTGTGCCCCGCTCTGCGCCCGACCCTTTCCCGGTCGGAGAAGGGCTGTGGGGGGTTGGTTGTGTCCCCGAGTGACGGGGGCTGCGTGTGTCTCTCTGCAGGCTGAGGAACATCCTCTCGGTGGTTGGCACAGATGCCCTCAAAAAGACCAGGAAGGATGATGACAGGTCCAAGAAATCCAAAGAGGAGGTACCTTGTAGGCAGCACTGCAGGAGATGGGTGGGATGGACTTGAAGATGCTGTGTTGGGATCTCCGCTGTGTCCTGGTCTCCTGGTCAGCCTGTGGATTCTCCTGTCATCCCCTCTAGCCCTGCTCTAGCCCTCTCTTTCCCTGCCCTATATCTGCTCTAGCCCTGCTCTATTCCTCCCCTTTCTTTCCTTCTTTCTTTTTCCTTTTCTTTCTTTTTCTTCTTCCTTCCTTTTCTTCCTTTTCTTCCTTTTTCCTTCCTTTTTCCTTCCTTTTTCCTTCCTTTTTCCTTCCTTTTTCCTTCCTTTTTCCTTCCTTTTTCCTTCCTTTTTC
>JAOEGS010013034.1:0-40987 GCA_025447755.1 Corythornis vintsioides | reverse complement strand
CCCTGCTGGGACAGCTGATGCTCAGTGTTCCCATCCAGAGGCTGGGGCACTGCAGGGTGAGGATGCTCAGTGTTCCCCTCCAGAGGCTGGGGCACTGCAGGGTGAGGATGCTCAGTGTTCCCATCCAGAGGCTGGAGCACTGCAGGGTGAGGATGCTCAGTGTCCCCATCCAGAGGCTGGGGCAGCCCCCCAGGAGCCCCTGCAGACAGGGGGTTTGCAGTGCCCCAGCACTGCAGGCTGTGGGCTGCAGGCTCTTTGCAGCTCCCTGCTGCTCCTCTTCTTCCCTGGGCTTGTTCCTGTGCTGCCACCCTAGCACACTCAGCTGCCCACCTGCCCCAGTGGGCGAGGGCTGGGGAGGCTGCCTCTTACCAAAGAGCAATTTCAAGGATGGATTTTGCCTCCTGGAGTAGCTACTTTATGTAACACAAAGGTTTGATTTTTTCTTCTGCCTTGTTTTTTCTTTTGATCTTCTTGCTGAGCCTGGCTCTGCAGTTTGAGGCTACAACCCAAATTCCTGGCATGAGGAATGTGCAGGCTTGGCTGGGACCTCCCCATTTGCTGTGCACACTCAAGTCCTGGGATCCTGCTTTTTAAACGACTGACCAGGGTAACTTGCTTACCAGAGTCTCCTATGTGCAATTCCACCCAAAGAAACTGTTCAGAACTCTTCCCCAAACCTGCAGACTGTTGTTTTTCTCTTTTTTTTCAGGGAAAAGAAGGGTTCCAGTGCTCACACCTGTAGAACTTGGGTGATTAAAAGCAAAAGGGCAAGTGCAATTAAAAAAAGCCCTGGTGATGTTTGTGTCACGACAGCTACGTGTTTGGGGTTGGCACTGTCAATTCCTGTATTTACCAAGCAAGTGAATAGTCTGACAGCTGTGGGCTGGGGAAGGTAGCTGTGAATTTGCAAAGAAGGTATCTGTGTTTTCCCAAATTATCCCAGCCTGCTGTCTGCCTGAGATCTTCTGCAACAAAGACTGCAAGAAAAGCCTGATTTTTCTGTAGTAATTTTGTTTTGGAAGAGGTGATTAAAGGAATAAGGAGGGTAGCTAAGGAGGTTGAGGTCCCTCTGTCTTTCATTAATTTCTCTGTCTTTCATGTAAGCCAAACAATTCCCATTCCAAAATTTCATTATGGGCCTTAATCATAAATGAAATGTTTGAAATACTTGTGCTGCTTCCAGTAACCTCTCATAAAATTCCCCCCAAGGAGAGTGAAGCTTAAATACTGAGGGGTCTGAGCTCAGCACCAGTTATCTACTACAGTGGAGAAAATACTGTTTGTATTCAAGCATGAATTCCGGTGACATTTACCAGAGTTAATTTTATCTTTATTTGGTATTATGAATATTGCCTCGTTCTGTTCACTCTGATGCTTTCTTTAAAATGCCTCTGCAGTTTCCCTGGCACTGGCCCATCCTGGGTGATTGTCACCACATGCCTGTCTAGCATCAAAACATCTTTATTACTTCAGAAAGTGTATCTTGAACAGCTTGGAGATATTTGCATCTGGCTTCAAACGATGGCACGTAATACTCAGATTGAAAGAGCTGTGATTTTAGTTTTAATGAGCATAAGCTTCAGCTCCCAGTCAAGGAACTACTTGAAGTTAATCACATGTGCAATGAATTGTGGCACTGCTCTAATCTGCTCTGGCTGGGAGGTTTGACGTGCACGAGTGTGGGAAGGTTGGCCACCACGGAACACAAGAGGGCTGCCATGGGGCTGCTGGTGCCTTCAGCCTCAGCTGGGAAGCAGCAGCACCTGCAGTGCATTCCAGCAAGTGTGAGCACTGCCCCACTGAGGGATGAGGTGCAAGGAGAGCTGTGCCATGGAGGGTGGAGTCACTCCCAGCTGCATGTGCTGCTTAGGGACGTGGGCTGGTGCTCGTGGAGGTGTTGGCTAGAAGGTTGGACTGGATGATCTTGGAAGTCTTTATCAATTCTATGAGTGGAGGAAGGGACACCCTTCCATCTCTAAATACAAATCATTGCCATTTTCATTCCTTTCTTAGGGTGGGTGCTGCTGTCTGAAACAGTGTAATGATGCTCTGTGTGTCAGAAGACTCTGGCTGCTCTGCTAACCCTGGTTTCCTTTCTTCCCTACAGGTATTTCTGTAACCAAGAAGACTCACACATGTAAGTAATACCTTTTGATTCAGCCTTCTCTTGCAAATGGAACTGGTGTCAGGCTGTGCTGTGGCACTCAGACCATTGGGTGTCTGGTCTGAGAAGGCTCTGTTTGAAAAACTCCAGTGGGCTTTCCTCCTGAGAGCAGTCCCAGTCCTGGCCTGAAACGTGGTGAAGATGAAATGCAGTGTGTGGGTGTGTGTCTCTACAGGTGTGTGTATACAATTGCACATGTGTTAAGTCAAAGGGCAGACAGGGTGGTGAGGAAAGGCAGAATTCCTTCTTCTGGCATGATAAGCTGCTAAGTAAGGTGTCCAGAAAATCTGGGTGAGGAGAATGGTGCTATTTTTATACGTCTGTTTTATATGCAGTATGATTCAGCTAAAAAGAAATCACTTAATTGCAAGTCTTCAGTCCCTTCCTATGCATTAATCTGTCAGGTAAATGATCCTGTGCTTGTGCTGAAGGAGCTCTTGGTGAAAACGAGGAGGTTATTGTTTTGTTCCCAACCACATAAACAAACAGTCCTCCTAGATGGCAGCCTTGGAAGTGGAGGTGGATGCATTTCTGATGTACTCATGTCTTCTGAGGCTTCTTCAGAGACACCATTATTGGGGCTCAGCTCTCTTCTACTCTGCAGTGAGTTAAAAGTACAAATCCAAGCAAATGTACCAAGCAGTAGCTGGAGGAGATACCTTGAGATTCCTCAGATAGCATGTGGAGGTTTGGAAACCTGGTAGTGCAGGGGTTCTACACCAAATTCCCTGAGATCCATGCACTCTAACAGGGATATGCATTTGAAGTGTGTTCACTGCACCTCCCGGGGTTAAAGTGATGTCATAAAGTGTCACACATGAACTTCATTCTTACTGAATTCCTGGTTTTAAAATGGAATGGGAAATCTGACTGGAGATGATGAATTTTCACCAAAGCACGGTTACCTGATGGAAGAATTTCAAATCCAGAGCTGATTTGTGTGAGTTTTGAAGCAAATGGTCCAAACTTTTAGAGCACGATGGTCCTCCTCTGCTTAGGTGGGCTTGCTGCTTAATGCATTCTTGGGGCCAGATGCTCTGTGGCTGAATGCATATGTGGGAGCTTCAGAGAGGCACCTGAGGGCCAAAGTGGGCCCTGCCATTTTCTGGTGAATGTTAGAGCTCATGCTGACTGAGATTGCCCATACAGGAGACTGAAGTCCTCTGTATATCCGCAGGCCAGGCATTGTACAGACAGCTTCCTTGCACAGCCTTGCCCATCAGCTCAACCCTGGCCTGGAGCGACCACCCTCTCTAGAGGTGGTAAGTAACCTGCTCTTTCTGCTAGCCCAGTCTTGGTGCTCTCCTGGGGAGAGGCTGATGACTGCACAGCATCTGGCAAGCAGGTGAACTCCCCCTTTCCACCTGCTGGGCAGCACTGCCACTGCTGACTGCTGGAGGAGTCACCTCTCCAGTCCCACTGTTTCTGTAGGGTAGGTGAAAGAGCAAGCAGGGCTCTGAAGAGAAGGAAATGCCCTCTTCAGCCAAGCCACACTGCTGGAGGGTGGTGGCATCACAGAGGCTCGGTGGTGGTTGTGTTTGAGGCTAACAAAGGGGTATTATTAGTGATTACTGACCCTATCTGGCCTTGAAGTTAAGAGAGAAATGAGGGGCCTGGTGTCTTCTGATGGGAGAACCCTGGTGGTGCTGCTCTGAGAAGTCTCCAGCAGTTGGTTAATCAGTTGTCAGGCAATTGCTGAAGCATGAACAGAGCAGTTGCCTGAATGATGGGAAGATAAGCTTGCCCATGAAGAAGGGATTAAAGGAGCACTGTGGAAATGGCCTGGTGGAAATGCAGGCTGCTGGCTAGCAAATACCTATGAGGTTTCATCCCATTTTGATCAAAGTTCTTTTAGAATTCATTCCTGTGATGACAAATTCTCATAAAGGAGGAATTAATGTAAATTGTGCATCCTTGGCATTTTGGCATCATGCCCACTAAGCTTTTTTTCCCCTCTTGCCTAGATTTTTAATGATGATTGAATTAGAAGCAGGCATCGAAATTCAGTTTTGGAACAACTCGGGGAAACCAAAGTCTAAATGCAAATATTACAACCCAAATCTGAGATTTTAACAACTACAGATGACAAGGAAGGAGTTTTGTGTATCAAGTCAACCCGGAGCTTGCCTGTCACTGTACTGATGTATATATAACATACCCAGGTTAAGTGGCACAGGGTAGGAAACTGCAGAAAGACATTTCAGACATCCCCCAAACACTTAGTGAAGTGTCTGTGTTGTCTGCACTGCTGTTCAGAAACGTGGTTCTGGATTTAGAACATGTGGCACACAAGGTGTTGCCTGACCATAAACTAGCACTTCTAACCACCTTTTGAATTAATTAGTGGAGTATATTGGTTTGCTGCATTATGCACTGAAACATCAGATTAATCCTTTTTTGACTTCATCCTAAGAGCTGTTTTAACTGGGCAAGTTTTCCAACTGGAGGTGGTCTCTGTCTCCACCATGGAGTCCTTTCTGGTGTTTGAGCTTTGGGGTGAATTTACCCCCTCCCTGGTACTGGTGTGGAACAGAAGTGTCCTGTCAGCTGCAGCTGAACTGCTGAGCAGTGCTGAGGTAATTACTGAATCCAGGGGTAGTTCAGTATTCATGCTTATGCAGTATGGTGTTAAAGAAATAGAAACCTTTCATCATGTAGCTAGCTAAATAAAACCTGAGAGATTTTCACTCTTCCTGATGCAATCAGTTTTATCCCAGGGTTCTGTTTATTAGCTGCTTCTCCACATCCTCTCCTGGTCAGAGGTCAAACATTGCAAAACCTGTCCTTTTTAAACAGGGAGTGTAATACTCTTCCAGCAGCACTAAGGGAATACATTTTGTCCACGCCAAAATACAGGGGTTTTTTCCCCTCGTGAAATTAAACAGGCATTTGAAGTAAAAAATCATGTCTTCTGTCTATTTGTAGAACTATTCTCTCTTGGGCTTACACAGTGATTTGTTAGGTTAACCATCACCTTACACAACCTTTACTCCAGCTCTAAGGCAGATGGGAGAGGCTGAGTCCTGTCCCCTCTTCCATATGAAGTAGGACTTCTGGTGTTTCAGTTCTTTTCCCAACTTGACAAAGGTGTAACTGACACTTATTTCTGATGGTTTAATTTGCATTTATATTTGTAAGACAACCCCCTTCCTCGTATTTCATGCACTGAATAGAAAACTAGTCAAGGTGAATGGTAAGTTGTGTGCACAGCTTCAGGCAGGCATCACTGTATCAGTGCCATGCCAGGTCTGAAATTCTGAGAGACAGAAGGCATTTAGCATCTACTGATGAACCCAAGTTCATGCTCCATCCTGAAGTCTGTAGGATTTATTTGCTGGCATCTGAAATGTGAATCTGGCCATACTTCCAGCCAGGAGCTCAATGGCCTCTGCCAAACCACTGGGGACTCAGAGCTACCACACAAATAAATCACCTTCTTTCTCTGCAGATCATTTTTCTGTCCTGGGCACTGCCTTCCCTACACGAGTGTGACTCGATTGCCCGAGTGAGGGATTGTTCCCTGCAGAGAGGCTGAGGCTGTAGAGAGTTTACCATGGCATGGAGCCTTTTTCTTGCTGTTGGAACTGCAAGGAAGCATACTCAGGAGCTTCAGAGGAGCTGATAATGGAGCTGGAGGTCATGTCTGCACAGAGGCCCAGCACCTTCAGCTATTCCCTTACTGGCATTTTTCAGATGGAGAAAACTTCCAGGCCTTCCCACCATGCCATGTTCTGTCCATGTTTCCTGGAAGAGCTAGGGTGGGATGCTGCAGAGCAGCAGGAGATCCACAAAACCTTGCTCCTGGTGCCACGTGCTTGGCAGTGCAGCTGCAGGGACCTGTGGGGGCTGCTCTTACCTGGACCAGATGAACTCAGGTGCTGTTTCCAACCAGGGGCTGCTCACTGGCTTTACCTTTGCAGTGGCAGTGCAGCCTCAGGTCCCTCTCACCACGCAGTGTGGATGGTGTTAGCCCAGCCCAAACACTGAGAACTGCCTCAAAAGGATCACCATGTGGAGAGAGAGAGCATGGTTCTTCAGGCAGTCCCTGGATGGACAGACAAGCACCTCAGTTCCCATATCTGGGCTAGCTCACTTTTTAGGGAAATTGAAGATCAAGACCTACCCATCCAGTCTGTTTTCTCATGCATTTATCCTAAGGGTTTCCCTTGTTGGTAATGGAATTTTTTACTCGTGCTGCTTTGCCAGTGTCCTTTCCTAAACCTCTGATCAAGCCACTGCTGCCCAGTGGTGTTCAGAATGTGCAAAATCCTGCTCTGTTCACAGCACTCTGATCAGTTAAGCTGCTGGGGGGCTCATTTTCATCTCCAGCATAGATGTATAGAATATTTAGCATTGCTTGCTGAGGTAGAATTAGAGGGCAGTGACACCTTCTCATCACCTGGCCAGGTTTGGTGTGGACAGTCACATTTCAGCACGTTCACACTTGTTACCCACTCCTTGAATCACTGATTGCTGATTCTGTGTCAGTGGCTGCTGCCATGGGATGCTGGCAGAAGCCATGTCTGGCAGTTGTGCTTTGTGGTAGGCACAGCAGTGAGAAATCACTATTGCTGATCCAAGGACTAATCACTGCCTGTGTTTGCTTGTGATGGAGATAGATGGAATTGAGTATCACACTCAGCAACTGTAGCTTTTATACCTCCAAAACACAAGGTAGATCCAGCTTGAACAGAAAATACTTACACAAAAATCCTCTACAGATTGTCTCCTTTTAACTCTTAAGACTTGGGATTTCTCTGCTTTCCATGATTTACCAAAACAGTTATTACAGAGTGATTTTTTTTCTTAGTGTCAATAGGCATCTCAGTAGGAATTCTTTTATTTTCCATAAATATTCCTCACCACTCTCTCAGCTCAGGAAAGAATTTCTTCCTAAGTAAAGGATTTCTTCCTGAAGTAAAGAATTTCTTCAGTGCTGCAGCATGACTAGCCAGAAAAGGGAATGTCTTGCTCTTTAGACACAGGCATGTTCTTAATGCTACCCTGAGGTGAGAGGCATTCTTACATCCCATCCTTTGCTAAGGAAAGGGCATCACTTGTTAGAAGCTCAGAGGCTGATGTGGATCAAGAGGCCCAAAGATATCCAAATATCCTAGAACTGTTGTTCACCAAAGCTCTGCATGCTTATTGAGGTTTGCAGCTTGGATTTCTCCTTTTCTCTGATTTTCAATCAGAAAAATTTTTTCTTTTTCTTGGGGCTTGATAGTTTTTTTTTTTATTTTCATTGAAGAGAAAGTAATTGTGATTGGGGTGGTTTTTTTTTTTTTTTTTTTTTTTTTCTGATCTGATTTCTAATTGTGTAGTACATCTGTGCAGTGTATTGTGTACTTCACCTTGTGTGTTTCATGTGCTGGCTGAAGTCAGTAAATGATGCTTTTCCCTCAAAATAGGAGCCTGCAGAAAGCTGATGGTTAACAGGATCTGCTCTGTTAGCACCAAGGCCTAAAGAGAACAGGTGAAAACTAAACCCCATCCCCTGAGGCCAGTAAAATAGCTGTTTGGTCCCCTGTGTGTAACCTCCTAATAACTTTACTGGGCAGCTTAAAGATCCCTTGGGGGCTTCTCTGCAAGAGCACTCCCTCTCTTTGTTCAGATTGCTTATTAAAAATGATTTTATAATGAAGTTGCCTCAAATAGCAGCTACTTTCCTACTTGTCCTTGAAGCACTGTTTGCCCTGGTGAAGAATCTGAAGACAACTATCTAGGGCTTTTCTCTTGTTCAAAACTTTTACTGAACTACTGATACACTTGATTTTATTTTTTTTTTCCCCTCCCTGTGAGCCAAAGAAACCCTCTCCAGCAGCACCTTTAATTCCACTCTGAAGCATCCCTGTACAAAGTTGGGTTTGGGTGCCAGCATCATCAGTCTGTCCCTTTCCCACCCTGACACACATCAGTGCCTTGTGGGGTGCCTGAGAGAGAACCAAGTGTTGCCTTCTGGTCGTGGTGGCAGAATTGCTGAGCACAGGGTGAATTTGAAGGCCTTGTCAAAGAAGGAACAGGAGAGGGGATGTTTTTCACACAGGATGTGTTCCTGACTGGCTTGGGAGGAACAGTGCATGGAGTGACAGTGCTGTGTGTGGATGGGTGGATGGATGGATGGATGGGTGGATGGGTGGATGGGTGGATGGGTGGCTTCCACCATCTGCATATAGCTGGGGATCTGGGGATGCTCTGGTGCTTCCTTGTAGGTCTACAGCATTTTAGGGAAGCATATTCTCTGTGGAAGGTCTGGAAGCTGTGAGAGAGACTGGCCCTCTGCCCACGTGGAAGCAGATGTGGGCAGAGCATCACGAGATGCTTTGTGACCTGGCAGAAAAACTGCTCAGAGGTGAGACAAGCCTGGTGCCTTCATCTTCTCCTGGCTACCCCAGAGCTTTGCTTCTGCCTGGCCCCAGCCCTTTGGCCCAGTTGGAAGGAACATTTTGTTTTCTCCAAGGCTGGCAGAACAGGCAATTAAAGGCACTGCCCTGAAGTTGCATGGGGAGCTGTCTGTCAGCTGCACTGGAAGCTAATGTCAGGTCTGCTCTGAGTACATGGAGCAGCTTCTGTCTACATGGGATTTTTGGCTGTGACTGCTAATGATGGACTGACTTCACTGTCAGTTTTCTGGCAGATACCTTAAGATAGGTTTGTTTCTGTGCCTTTTATAGCAAAGTAGCATGCAAACGACAGCAAGGTAAAAAAACTGCAACCAGATGAAGATTACCTTTGGCAAAAGGAAGGCTGCTAAGCATTTGCAAAAGGTTAAATCTGGTGTTAAAAACGTGTGTGTCTGTTGGATTAGAGTTCAGATACTTCTAATTACTGTCACCTAGCATGCTTCATTAGATGAGGCAGAATAAAGGATGCTGTCTCAGATTTTGCAAGGCTTTCTCTGGGGTAAGTCCCAACCCTTGCCATGCCTCTAACTCCTCTAATCAAAATTACAAATCCATCAATTCCAGTTCTGCCACGCTTGTTTTTTCTGCTCTGGCCTGGGGAAACATGCAAGATGGGCAGAGATATTCTCTTTTAAGTTGAAAAAAACTATTTGGAGGCCTGTGTTTCAAGGAATGATGAAGTGTTGGGAGAAGTTTCTGCCTTGAGAACAGTACGTTCTGTCAGTGTGCTTGATGGATATTGAGAGGTTGTGGATGTGACTCAAAAATAAATCTCTGCTCTTTGTGGATGGGGGAAGTAAATACACTGGGAATATTTGCAACTGTTCTCTGACACCCAAGTCTAGCCTTAGAACTCCCTAGGAAGTTGTTCTTGCACCTTTTGTATGCAGCTCTTCTGTTAATTCCTGAGGCCATTTGTCTGATGTTAGAAATACTGAATTAAGTCATGACCACCCTTTGTGAGTAGCATTGATCTGAGTCCTGGTGCAGCTGCTCTGAGGATTCCTATTGGCTGAAACAGGCTTTGATCAGCCTGAAAACACACTCCCTGTTCCTGCTGCTGTTTTAAATCTTCTGCTTTCAGAACTCTCACAGTTTTAGTGCTGGATGAAGTTAAAGCTTCCAGCTTGATCTGAACAGCCACCCCCAGCTGTTGGTGTGGTTGTTGGTTACAGCAGAGACCTGTCTTCTTGGCTGAGTGTCAGCTGCAAAATGGGAAACTTCCCACACTCCTGAGACTAGAATCCTACTCTGAGAGCAGTGGAAGTGACTCTTGACAAAGTCACTAAGTTATACTTTTTTTTTTTCAGTTTTTGAGCAGCTTGGGCACCAGGAAAAAACTGGCAGATGAGATTTCTCCAAACTTACTTCTGCATTCTGGGTATTTTTCAGTGCAAACAATGCAGTCTCACTGCTCATCACTCTGTTCTTTAATACATTACTTAGCACAGTGTAAGTGCAGGCAGCTCTAGCTATACACACAGAGAAATACCAATAATACCAATTCACTGAAAGCCTTTTGACTACATCCAGTAGTTTCCCAAGAGATACCTGTGCTTGCTAAACAAGACTTGCCCAAGATTTCAGTTTGATTTCTTCCCTCCCTTAAAGTCACCTCAGCCTTGTACAGAAAAGGGAGTCTCTGACCCTGTGGATGAATTAGTACCAAACACAGCATGTTATTGGGATTAAACTAGGATTCAGACATGATCTTCAGGCCTGGCTGAGCATTTGTTCCAAGATCAATAGTCAGTGTTTTCCCAAAGTGAGTGGTTTATTCCCATGGGATGTATTGCTGCTGCTACTTTGCACACGCTGAGAATTATCTGTCCCTGAGAGCTTTCTGCTCATGGTCATTTCCATTCATGGCATTGCTGCTTTTAACACAATATTGCATTTCTGGTGTAGAAATGCTGAACTCTAATGATTCCAGAGCAAGCTCAGTCATGTGGACTTCTCCAGGGTTGGGATCTGCACCCAAACCAGCACTTTTATGATCTGAATTTTGCAGCCAGTGGCCGATTCCATCGTTCATGGAGGCTTTTAGTTGACAGTGTACTGCTGGCCTTGTGCAGTCACCATCCTCAAACAACTCTTCAGCCTGAAAAGAGCTTTTTAATGTGTGTTGATGTCTGACCTTGGTAGGACTGTGAAAATCCTGGAAGGGTTTTTGCAGCCTTTCTCTGGGAAGCTGACCCTGGCATGGTTTGAATGCTGTTCTCCCAGCTGGGAAGATGTTTCATGCAGACAACATAGAAGGCAGCTTTTTATGCCAGACCATGTAGGCACTTGGACTCATACTGAACAGATTGTTCTTAATCTTATCACCAAACAGTTGCTGTTATTTGTAAAGCTCTTATTTTAAAACCAGGTTTGCTGGTAAGAGTTTTTCTCCCTCTGATTCTCCTGATGATGAAGTATGGTAATTAATGCTTACCTAAAAAGCACAAAAAAACCTCAAAGGGAACTGTGGGTCAGTCAGAACAACTAACATTTGTGTTTGGAAAGCAGGAACAGAAATAAATGACTCCAAAACTACATCGAATCCTGATGGAATTTGGGATACAGGGTTCTTCAAATTTAACTTCCTTTTTCTTTCTTCCTAACAGTTGAATAATTTTGAGATCTACTGACCAAATGCTGGGGGTTTGTGTGTACTGGTGAACTGGGGGTGGGGGGTGTGGGGAGCAGGCAGTGCACACAGCTTGTCAGAATCTGGCCAGCTAGAGTTAAGTAGGAGTTAAGATGGAGCCCAGTGTGATTTTTGCATGGGGGAGCAGCTGAATTTCCTGTTGGTTTTGAAAACAAAAGCACACCCTCTTTCTGCAATGCCATCATGATTTCCTTTCAATCCATCCGTGCACTCCCCAAGCCTAGTTCCAACGTGCATGGGTGGCATGGACAGTTGTGCTGCTTGGACCACACTGAAATAAGCAGCACAAGAACAGACTTTTTTTTCTTCCTAAAAAAAGTTTTGTACACGTGGAAAGAGTCAGTGTTAGGTAGAAAAATCCCATCCTTTGGTCTGGAGAGCTTTGAATTGCAGTGAATATCCCTTGGTACTTTTTCTCTTGCTAGTGTAAGGCACTATAGCTGCAGAGCCCACATTTGGTCTTTAACCCCAGTGCAGTCACCTTGCCTGAAGTGACTGGGGTTGATTCCCTGCTCACTTGCACATCTCCCCTAAAGCCAAGTTAGGGGTTTAAGGTTTGCAGCTGGGAGCTGAGGAATCTTCCTGTCTTAACCTTTTGCCACCAACAGTGAAATTCCTAACTGGAATGGAAGTAGAGCTGAGCTTTCCATGAGCTGCTGTAGAAAATAGAAGCTATGGAGCAGGAAGCCTTGGCAGAGTGGGTGCCAGCTCTGCTGCCAAAAGGAAGATTTCTGAGACCCTGGTCTGTCTGCTTTGGCTTCCCCTGCATGTAGGATAGCTTCTTATTCAGGGTAGCATCAAGCAGCAGTTGGAAGCTGCAGCAGTGTGACTTGCTGTGACTAGGCACACCCTCAAAGCTATTTCCTCTGTTTTCTGTTTCTTTTTTCTCTTTTTTTTTTTTTTTTTTTTTGAGGTGTTTATCAGTGGCTTCAAAAGGCAGTTCACAACAGTGGTGGTGTTCTTGCAGTCTTCTGGAAATTCAAATTAGGCTTTATTTAATCTCGATGCAACAGGGGCAGGGAAACCTCTGGTTTCAAAAAGCCAGTATATGACTAAAGCCATTTAGTGATTTCCTTTGAGATATAGTCATCAGTTGATAACCATCCTTCCCACCAGTGTTTGTCTGAAGAACTGTTTCCTTATCTGTGTTGCTGTTACCTAACTGATATGTAGGTGTGATATTCGCTGGCTGAAAAGACAACTTCTTTTACAGATAAGACACATTTCCTGTTTAAACTCTTCACATTTCTTTCATTCTGACCCCTTTTTCCCTTTCCCTCCCCATCCAGTGCTGGCTTACTCCAGATTTATGGTCCTTGAAGTAAAAGTGGAAGTCAAAGGATCAGGCAAGAAGACAGTTTTACATGCTGTATGGGGACAGAAGGTGCTAAAGGCTGGCTCAAAATAATTCTCCTCTTCAACAGAGCTTTTGATATTTCAAAAAAGGATTTCATTAAAACAGTCTTAGTTCTTTTTCTGCACTTTTTAGGAGGAAGGTAGGAAAACTGCTTGTTAACTCAAAAGAAGAGTTGAGTAGATGGGATGGTGATGACTTCATGATCTGCCCCAGAACCAAGGTGGTTCAGGTGCTTCAACCTAAAATTCCCTTGTCCTGTTAACATGAGTCCACCACCTGACAGCTGCTCAGAGAGGAGATGCTGCTGTGAAACCCTGCCCTCCATGAGGCAGTGATGTATATTCCTCTGCAACACTTCATCTTTGACAAGCAAACAACGTTGTCACAAAAAAATCCCCAGCCACCTCTAACAGGGAACCTTCAAAAGTGATCCAGAGGACCTTGACTTGGGAAGTTTGTGAATTTATTGGTATTCTTTGTGAAGCCTAGTGCCTGGAAATCCCAGTGTGCCAGGAAAACTCCCCTTCCTGCCTGTGAGTCTGCTGCTTGTGGTGGCTGTGGACTGGGAGGCTGTGTGACATCCCTCCAGGTAGGAAGCTGTGAGCTCTGTGGACAGGCCACTGCTCACTCTGGGGCTAAGCTGCAGTGAGTGTGTCCAGCCTGCTGCATGGTGCTGTCCTCAGGTAAGTGCCAATTGAGAACCTTACAGCCAGTTACTTATTGTCTTGCCTCCAAGTGTTGAGTGCCTGCTGTTGAGATCATGGAGCTGAGCACGTGAACGTGGCTGGAGTTCTGCTCTGTGAGCAAGAGAAGATCATCTACATAGCTGGGTTGGGTGGTAGGGCTGTTCAGAGTTAGAAATGGAAGGAGTAACTGTTTGGCATGGATCCCTCCCACTGGTGGGTTTAGGCAACTGTTTAGAGACTCTAACATCCACTACAGAAGTCTGTACTACCTGTATCAGTCCATTCTCCCTCTTTCCTGTACTTGTGATTTTAAAACAAATGGCTCTATTTCTATATAGAGAAATTACCAAAGTGCAAATATAATTTGCCCAAAGCCAAAAAATAAACAAAAACCAAAAACCCAACCCAACCACACCCCTTAATTCAGTATGCTAGTTCTGACAGACAAACCCCAACACAAGCATTCTCTTGATTGGGTTAGATAATAAAGGCAGGAGAAGTTTTTAATTGGCTGCTGAAGTAGTTTCAGCTCAGGTTAGTCTTTCCTGCTTTTAGCCTCCAGATTTTTCCAGCTGGTGATCACTGCCACAGTTTAATGCCCAGCCCCTCTGATGGGTTGTATGTGCTCACTCTACATTTGCTTCCAAATAGTTGAGAGGTTCTTTTTCTGTTAGGATTGTTGCTATTCTTAGAGCTGCAGAGAGGCAGAAGGAGAGGGAAAGGAGAAGGAGCAAAGAGTGAGCAGAGGTTGTAGTTGCTATTTACCTAGAAGTTGTTTGCCAGTTGATATATATGCATCTCTTAGGTAAGAAGAGAAGCAGAAGCTTCAGCTGAAGTAGGTTGTCAAGCTATGAATGGGAACTGGAACAAAACAGTGACAAATTCTGACTTTGAGCCATGAAAGCTCTTAAACTGTTTCCTTCCAGAGAGATCATAACTCACCAGCCCACTACCTCCATGCACCAGGCTCTACCCACCCAGTGTACAAGCTCAGAGCACAAGTGCTTAGCTGCTTCCAACAAAGCACTTGGAGGAAAGTTCCTGGAGGGATCTGAATGCCAGAGCAACTACTCATTTCAGTGTGCTGCTGTCCATACTCTCAGCATGTCCTATTCAGCATAAAAAAATCCCTTTAAGGGCTTCTTTAATTGTTGCACTCTGGATTTTCCTCATGAGGCTTTTCCCACCAGAGGAAAAAGAGGATCAAAGCCACGTGCAGTGATGTGACAGAGGAATGTGCACCTTTAGGAATGAGTAGAAACACTGCCCTTAGTTTTAGAGCCAGGTCCTGTTGATTCCAACAGGGTGGGGCTTCTCCTGTGGCTCCACAGTGGCTCAGCATGCTGTATTGAGCTCATTTTCACCCTCGTATTTATACAGCTGTTAACTTCAGTAAGAAAAGAAACTAGGATCTTCTCAGACTTATTAGCTAATGGGTTCAGATTGTTCTCCCAAACAGTGTGTTAGCTGGCTGTTCTGCATTATCAAATGCAGCACTTGGTGCTTTTAAATAGATTTCCAAAAACATGTTTATAACAGATTTCAAAAGAGGCAAAAAGAATTGTATTAGCTGTTGTATTCCACCTGTCATTGGTTATTTCATAGAAACATGCTGTCTAAACCTCTGTCTTGCAGATGTGTTCCTCTTGTGTGTGTGTGTGCTTAGTGTTGAGAAAACTATTTCCATTTCATTTCAAACCATGTGTTTTCATGGAAACAGACCATCTCTAACACATTGTATTTCCATGAAAACACAAGCTTATTAAATGTCAAACAGTTTGTTTTCATGGCAGTCATCTCAAAATTGGCACATGCATTGTGTCAGTATTTTTTCTGATGTAGGCTTAAAACTGTCCAGATTGTCTGTGCTCAGACTTGAAAAGGTCTGAAGTCTCTCAGATGGAGGAGGAGAAATTAGTCTTTTGTCAATTAGCAGGTCATTGAAAGCTTTTTAGTCTGAGGATCCTCAGCTATATAAGCTTATAAAGAAGTGGCATCAGCATCAGGCTCCTTTTTGCTTCCCAAGAGCTGACTATAAACACCAGGGTGGCTGCTGGCACTTAAGTGTCTTTGCACATTTAACTTTGGCACTCAGCTGATGAACTGCAGAACTTGCTCTAGAACTGGGAGGACATTCTAGAGCTCCCTGCTAGGAGGAAGCTGGGAGAAATGCCTGCACACTCCCCACACTGCTGCAGCTGCTGGGTCCTCACAGGGCAGCTTCCTTTGGCTTTCTGGATCCCATTTGTCTGCCACAGCAGGGGAGCTCTGGGGGAGAGCAGGGCCTCCTGGGTAAGCTTGGAGCACAAAAGTCCTGTGGCAGGTGGGCAGGGCATGGAATGAGATGGAGTTTAGCAGTAAGTGATCCTTGTTGTGCAGAAACTGTCCTCACACCAAAGTCTCATTGCTCTGCTGCCAGGTGTGGTGGGCACCAGGCTGTGAAAGATGGACAGAATGTGTTGCATGTGGAACAGAGACAGTGCAATGGGCATAGTGAAGAGAATCCTATCTGTGATCATAGTGAAGAAAATCCTATCTGTGGGCATAGTGGAGAGAATCCTGTCTGTGATCATAGTGAAGAGAATCCTGTCTGTGGGCATAGTGGAGAGAATCCTATCTTCACTGACTGAGATAAATATCTGTATTTCTAGAAAAGCCCTTTAGCCCTCCTGCCCCCATCCTTCTGGCATTTCAGAAGCCCACCACAGTACTGCCCTGCTGGTCTTGACATTTGCTATATATATGGGCTCAAATGGAAATGAATTTGGCTTCTATCATGTTGTGCTATATTAGTATCAACTGATGCTAATCAAATCAGGACTCTACTTAGAAATGGCTCACTCTGCAAGTGCAGAAATGTTCAGAACCAATTTGCAGGTACAAGTGCAGTTGTATATATTACCCTATTACATTAGGGAGAAAATGGTTGTTCAGTTTATTATTTATCTATAAGGAAAACATACGGATATTTTACGTAGACAGTTCAACTCAGATTCCTCTTCTTGTGATTGTAGAGAAGACCATAATACTCTCTACAATGACCAAAAAAAAAGACCAAAACTCTCTACAATCTCTCTACAATGAATTTTTACAGTGTAATTAAGTAACTGGTTTGGTGTGAGTCCTGGTGGATGGGGTTTAAATTCAGTTGTCACATCACACATGCGGCATCCTTCAATATATTTAAATCTGTTTGGTGGTTGTCTCTTTAATTCAGCAAAGGAGCATTTCTCATTGTTGGGAAGGGTGGTAGCACTTGGCTGTCAGTAGCACAGAAGCTCTAAGCTGCTTACCCAGTTTGCCCAGTCACCTGCCCATCCCTCAGCCTCATCCCCCATCCTGATGGGCCCTGCTGGTGCTCACGTGAGCTGGCACCAGGAACTGCCAGAAAAGCCTCTGAGGCTGCTGGAAATCCCTTTGTAGGCCCATGGTTCTTCTCTTCCCAGATCAATGCAGAACTCTGCTCCTTCATGAGCATCACTTGCACACACCTTCCTCAGCTGTCTCACAGCAGCTCAAAGTGGAGCTAGTTCAGCCATCCACTGCTGACAGCTCGGGAACCCATGGCATCCCATGATGAACAGGCTGCCCAGGGGGGTTGTGGAGTCTCCATCTCTGGAGACACTTAAGAGCTGCCTGGATCTGTTCCTGGGTGACTTGGTCTAGGTGCCCCTGCTCTGACAGGGGGGTTGGACTAGATGATCTTCTAGCTCCCTTCCAACCCCTAATATCTGTGAATCTGTGAATCCCTCGAGCCACGTGCTGGTTGGTTGTTGTTACACATCAAGGCAGAGCAGAGAGTAAATGGTCCCCTCCAGGTTCAGGTGACTGAAAGGGGTGTCTGATTATCAGCAAGGAGCAGTGAATGTTGAGAGACATTCACCTCAACAGGCAGTTTTCATTTCAGCTTCCCTCTAGACACAGCATGTGAGACCAGCTGTAGTTCTGCTGCACTGGTGATGCTGCTTTGGAGAGCTGACTGGTGTGTACAGGGGTGCTGGTGTGAACCTCTCATTTCAGCCTTTCAAATTAAAGGATGAAACCCATACAAGTGGTACTGAGCCATGGTGTCACCAACTTTGTACCACTTACACTCTGTACTGTGATGAGTTTTTTCACTGGAACCATTTTCTGATTAATTTCCCCTGAATAGTTTTTCTTTC
The DNA here is from genome assembly GCA_025447755.1 of Corythornis vintsioides. NCBI lineage: Eukaryota > Metazoa > Chordata > Aves > Coraciiformes > Alcedinidae > Corythornis > Corythornis vintsioides. The sequence continues at coordinate 23,560 of JAOEGS010013034.1, read as the reverse complement.
TGTGTTGTATCTTACATTAAGTGTGGCAGAAGGAACTGACAGATTGCACAGTCCAGAGGAATATTGACTGGACACGTGTCAATATCTGGTGTTTATTAATGGTGATACACTCTGTGCAAACTTCTCAGTGGTTGTTTGTCATTTATTCACAGCTGAATGTGAGCTCAGCTGAGGTGAAAGCCTCCAGTGTGGAATACTAAAAGCAGGTCTCCTTTCCCAAGCTATGCAGGTGAAAGGAAACACTTGTACACAGCAGAGCTCTTGACACGGAGGATCTGATGTGCACGCTGTACCTGCTGCAGGGTTGGTGTGTTTGTTCAGAGCAGAGGTGCTCTGGCCTCATGAAGCATTGCTTCATATCTGAGTGCACCTTTCAGGCCAGGTCCCGTGGAAAGGATTCCTGTTTGTGCACTCTGAGGCCACTGTCTGATGCAAACCAAAACAGTGAAGTAATGGGAGAGCTGCTTCAACAGCACACTGCTGAGCTGAACTGCAGAGGCTGCTGAGAGGCCTGCTAGAGCTGCCAGTGTGACTGCTCAATGGGAGAAGACATTTCCTAGCCAGGCAGTGCTTGCAGTACCAGCTCTGCCAAGCTGCCTGTGCAAAGTCTTCTGCTTTCCTTCAGCCTCTCTGTTCTCTCTGCAGTGCTCCCCACGAGTGCTGTCCATCTCAGCCACATCATGGTGGCAGCTGGCTCCTCCCCTGCTCCAGAAGCCTCCTGCCTGCACAGCTGCTTTTTCCAGCTCAGCTTTGGGAAAGGACGTGGCTTTCCAGAAGGCTGAACTGTTCCTTCATTGCACTGTAGAGTGGCTGCTGAGGGGTGATCACATTAATCTTCTAGCACTGCCCCTGTTCAGAAGAACTGATGACTGGAGAATGCTCTTCACACTGTTTCTCAGTTTGTAAAGGAAAATCAGACTGATCTTCCATAGTTTCTTCCTATTTTTTATAGCATATCCAGTATAAGGACCTGGAATTCACTCGAGTATGTAAAGAAATGCTAGAACTCAGTATCATTAATATTACCATAGAGAAAACATTTACTGGGGCTGAGAAAGGATGTTGTATCCCCTAAACATCATGAAAATGATCACTGAAATGCAGCTTTAATGCTCTTCTGTATTGTTTTTGCATGGACTTTGCATCCAAAAGCTGCCCTGCTCACTCTGGCATATGTTACTCATAGCAATGAGAGCCATGAAGAGGTAAACAAGGAGGTGTTCTACAAAGAGTTTCCCTACACAATCCAATTCTTTTGCAGGTATCCAGGTGAGACCTTTTTCTTGTCATTATCTATGCACATACAGTCTGATCCAGACCTTTTGGGGGCAATTTAATGTACTGCAGTAAAGCTTTCACTACCTTGGCTTACTCACTTGAAATGAGCCCTAGTAAATACTGACATGGTGTGGTTCACTACAGTGCTGACCGTGTGTTGCAGGGCTGAGGAACTGGAAAAAGAACACCAAAAATAAAACAAAAACCCCCAAAGCCCCACCCCAAAGTGCTAATTAGCTGCTAGAAGATGACAGTTTCTTTCCTGTTGGAATAGATGGGGTTTCATTGGGTGCTAGGCTCAAACTACGCCTGCCAGTTGCTCCTTGCAGTTGTCTCTTGTATTTGGAACAGCTCAGCAATCTCTAGTTCCTTCATTCTTGGTGAGCTAAAAAAAATGTTCCTATCCTTCTTCTTTTATACTTTTTTTTTTCTAGAATAAAAACATAGAAGTGGGGCTTCAGAATCTGCTCAGATTCTAGGAAGGACACGTTTGCCTCTGAGTCACTGCTCTGCATCAGTGCCACAGTCAGTCTCCACAGTCAGCTTTATTTCTTCACCCCAAAAGACTCTAATATTATATTTATCACATAAAAGACTAATATTATCAGGCATTAGTTATTTATGTTTAGGTAATCATAACTTTGGCATTTCTTTGGGAGGTTTAATCTAAACATTGCAGTGTTTCTCTGTCATTACTTTAATAGCTCTCTTTGTTTGCACTAGCAAGTGTTTCCTTTTCCTCCAGCTCTTTATCCTCAATGGAAAGGGGAAGCCCAAGAAAGGGTTTTTCTCAGAATTCCAATATATTCTATTTACCTAGTTTTCTTCTTAATTCTTCCATGCTCCTTTGTAGACATGTTACTCATGTGAATGAGAGGGGCTGGTGGACATGACCCTGTAGTGGGTGGTGCAACTGTGGCAGTCTGTGGGTTTGTTCTTTACATTTGAATTTTTGATGTTTTATTTCAGTTTTGTTTAAAACTATATTTTAAAGAATTGAAGCATTGTCAAGACCTTCACCGTGGAAAGGTGGTGTTTTGTCTGGGAAGGCACTAACAACAAAGGTTGGTGCAACTGAGAGTTTTGTTTTTCATTCCTTGACTTACCTAAGCCAGTACAGGCAGACCTTCAATTTATGTTGCTAGCATGGAGCTCCAGCCACAATAACTGCTCTGTAATCTCCTTTTAAACAGTGTTTTTCATCCACCTGTAATGAAGGGTGCTGTTTTATATTGCTGCCCATTCATCATTCCTCAGACACCTGCTGCCTCACTCAGTTACTTCTTCAATCTTCGTTAACCTGCCGATGTGGTTCTGTTCTCCTTTCCTCCTTGCTGAACCTCCCACCCCCACTCCCAGATCTCCAGGGGAGTGCAGTCACCTGTGAGCACACACTGGTGGATTTTAACACCTTGGTGTTCCTTGGAGGAGTGGGTTTTCCCCACATCCTCATGAGCTGAGCTGAGCTGGACTCCTCATTCCTGCTCGTGGATCTGCTCTGTGCTTTCCCTCCCTGGGTCAGCACTGAGCACTGCTCTCTAATGCATTCTGCAGTCAGGAATGGAACAATTAGCCACAAACTCTGAAGCTCTGGCAGATGATTAATCAAAGAAAGAAAAAAACCCCACAACTTTGGCTGATAGTGCTACTCTATGAGTTATGAGCTGGCTGTGAGCATGGGAATACTCCTATTGTCCCTGCACAGACAGCCCATCCTTCCTTGGCTTGGGTGCACCAGAAATAGGCAGATTTTTATTTTTTTCATCTAATAGAATTTTAATCAATATGTTATTAAGATTTTTAACTCCTTAGCGCAGTGTTTCTGAATCTCTTCATGTATTCCTCAAGGGGGAAAAAAAAAATGCCACAATTCCTTTGTTTTTCAGTATAATTTGATAGTTGAAGGGGGAGATGGTAAATAAAGTTTAAAGAATTCCAGCAAACAGATACCTTGCAAACTCTTCTTGTTAAAATGACTAAGATTTTCATTAAAAATGTCAGACATTAAAATAAAAATAATTCTTTTATAGGCCACTGCCAGTGATTGTGACTCAGGTCCCAATTCTGCTTTGGTGCTGACACACCCCAAGTTTCTGTGCAGTGTTATTTCTTTTATTTTACTATGAGTGCTCTTGTTTTAAATGTTTTCCTAGGACCCTGTCACGTGCCTTGCCATAGTCTCTAGCCCAGCAGGGTGAGTAACACTTGGGCAATGGGGTGGTTTTTTTTTGGTTGTAGAGTGTTAGTGATTCCAAAAGTATTTGAATGCCATTAACAATTACCTGCTGCAAATGTGTTTATTTCTGGGGGAAAGAATCAAAGCTTGGCTTACTAAACACAGTCTCATTTGCTTACTAATAAGTGTTATAAACCACTACTCTGATCTTGGGTCTGGCAGCTCAGCTCTCCAAGAGTCTCTCAGTAATTAGCTGTACTGGCACACGTAGGCCATTGGTTTTCATCCATCAGCCAAAGGATTGCTAGAGAAGTGTTCTGCCTCCAGTACAGTGCAGAAAAAGAGATTTTACACAGGGGCAAGAGCCTCAGTCTGACTTGGGTCATCAGCTCTTTGCTGCATGATTGAGGATTCCAAGATTTTAGTTTTCAAATTAAATCTTGAAAAAAAAAAAATTTTTTTTTTTTTTAATTGCCATTATAGGCAAATGGAAGAATAATCAAGACATGCAGCACATCTCTGGGGCACTAATCATTACAGTTGTTGACCAGTGTTCTGAAATTTTCATTAACATTTTCTTTCACTCCTTATCAGCACATGGTGTTTAGCCCATTTGAAGACTGATGCGATGGGCTGACTAAATAAAGGAGCCATAATATTCATTAATGAATATTCATCAATGAATATTCATTGTGAAGAGGTCTGTGTGGGTCCTCAGTGTTTAAATTGATTTCCAACTCATACTCCACATGAACAACTGAAAGGGTTAATTTAAGGGACTCATTGCTGTCTATCAAAAAAAACCCCAAACAAACCCAAAAACCTAGTCGTAAAATTAAGAATAAATTAAAATATAATTTGCAGTCTTGGCATCAGGACAGTCTCCTGTGCTGTGCATCCCTCCCTCTGAGAGGCAGCTCTGCATTTGTTCCCAGACCTGGTCCCACTTGCCTCCCTGCTGCTGATTTTTCACTTCTGCTACTGGCAACATCAGTAAATGGGGGAAGTTCTGGTGTTTTCAGCTAATTGGAATTTCTGTGGGCCAAAGCAGCCCCTGCTGACACTTCACCGGAACTGCTTTGCTTTCTCTTGGCAGGTTTTTCTGGTGTAGATGTCCAGGCTATAATGCTCTGCTGTTGGAGAGAGCTTTAATTGAAACTGCTTTCAGCAGCAACAAGCCATGTTGATTGATGATGATGCTTAATGTATTTTCTGTGTGTTCATGCTAACAATTTCCAATCACAACCTGCTTTTCTACTGCATTGCTCACACTTTGCTGTAGAAAAAGTTTCCCTCTCCTTTGCTATAGCACTTAACCAGATCCTTATTCAATGTGTGCCTTCCCCTCTGCCTGTCCTCTAGTGGAATCTAGGCTTGTCCATACTAATAGCTGCTTCAGGAGATAGAAAAGTGAGTTTGGAAAGGAGCTCTTCCCTCTCTCTTCCTCATTTGAAAGCCTTTGACATTATTCCTTATATAGAAGAAGATGGTCCTATTTGTAATCATTATTAAGAAGAATATTTTCAGTGCAGAAGGGCAGGCCCTGCTGGTGTCAAAAGGAGTATTCTTTGGTTTTCAGGAAGGAGCCTCAGTGCTGCAAACGTTTGTGATTTGCTCAAGACTTTCTACATTGGGATTGCTTAATGCTTCATGAAAGTTGCCCCTGGACTTCCATACACTGGCACTGAGCAGCCTTACCCTGGATCACTGGTGAATGCTGTGCTGCTCTTACTGCTGGTTTAAACCTGGGTGTGTGGTAGCACGTGCTTGGGTTTGAGAGGCACAGATCTGGAGGCTGTGCTTCTCTCTTGATACCTGAAGTGAGCTGCTGGGTGCAGAAAGCAGCGTGGCCATGCTGTACTCAGCCACCTGCAATGGAGAGCTGCTGAAACCTGGGAGTGTCCCAGCAAAATCAGCTCTGGCAATGCAAAGCTTTTGGAGTATAAATCGAGTACATCTCTTTCTTTAAATGAAAGCTTGCTTTATACAGCACCAAGTGACAGAATAGGCCTGATTGGGTTTTCATTTCTGGTTTTTTAAAACCTTCAGCCGTCACCTTTAAGAATCTGACCCTTATTCTTCCTGCTAGGGAGATAATTACTCTCAATTGCTATCCCTAGAACTAGTTATTGAATGCTACATAATAAACAGAAGTAGGGCAGATGGATAAGAACAATGCACAGGTGGGTAAGAAGACTTCATTTGGTGAGGAGATAATGAGCATGAGAACTTGTTTGTCTCAATACCACCCTTGCATCCTCTCCAGAGAACTCCAGCATTGTCGCTCTTCTTCCTCACTCAGTTTTTCCACTTGTCAAGTGGTTGCAAAGGGATAGAGGTGGCTTTGGCAGTAAGAGATGCAGGCAGAAGAGAATCCTCCCTCTCTTCCATCCTAAACATTGCTTTCTTACATGCTACTGTGCACCCTCCCAGAGCAGGCTGATTCTGCAGGCAGAGTCATCACTGCTTTGCTGTTCCCAGTTTATTATTATTAACCAGACTTCATCAAATTGAAGCCTCAGAGGTGAAGACAGAATGGATTCTTGATACATCACTTTATATGATGGTAGTGCTCAGAGAGAAAACAACTGTCCTAGCCTTGACATCTGCATTGAGCAGCTGTGTTTTCTAGCCAAGTGCTGTTCTCTACCTCAGTGAGATGGTCATAAGAAAGTGTAGTGGCCAGCACACCCAGGAGAAGGGTGAGGAGCACTGCTGTGGAGCTGCAGTCCATATTGCAAGTGTTCCCTTTGCCTGGCTGCACTCTCAGAGATGGAGCACATCTGTATTGTTGAAGGCAGCACTGGGTGACTAGTGTGAGATCTCACTGGTGTGAGGTTGGTGTTGTGTAAAGTCATAGCAGGAGAGGCAAATGAGTCAGTGACAGGAACTACTGAAGATAAACAGAGAGCCAGGCAGGGTTCTGTGTTTTGTTAACCTGGCTGACACACAGAAAGGAAATGGAGTCTGAAGGTTTCTGGCTTGTCAAGCCAAGTGTTAGTCACATAGAAATTGCAAAATTTAAGTTAGTAGTGTGGTTTCTGATACTCTGAACATGACTTGACTTTTTCTAATGTCCTGTGTGAACTGGAATCCAAACGAAGGGAGAAATTGAGCAGCTGAACTCCCGAGTTCCGTTGTGATCTGAGCACCTGTCTTCCTTAGGCTTTTATGAAAGCTTCAGCCTTCATCTTTCAGAGGCTGTTTAACACTCCCCATGGCAGAAGCCAGGCAGAGCAGCTTCCAGCTCGAGCTGTGGCAGGAACACTGTGCACACCATTAGCTAATGCAGGCACGTACAGGCCAGCAGCCGTTCCAGCTCCTCTGCCAGAAAGCTGATCAGAACGGATCTGGCCATCAACTTGTCTCTGACTTGGGCAAGGGCACAGCTAAATACCAGTTGTCTCATGTCCAGTGGCTGTAAATTGGAGGTATCAAAGCAGCAGTGCCAGGAGAAAGTTTGATTTCTTCTGGGTTTGTAGTCGGAGAGTGAGACATGAGAATTGCAGAAGCCTGCCATGGGCTGTGTGTGTTTTTCTTAAGTGGGCTGGTTGTGCCTGTTCATTTGGAGGGGAAAAACAGAATTCCAAGTGCTATCTTTCCTACTGTAGAGCAGGGAAGAGTGGAGAAATGCTGTCACACCCAACCCCACACAGTGCAGGGAACCTGTCATAGGTGCATCTCCACCGTGTTTGTAGCATCCTTTTGCCCTAGGCAAGGGATGGAATTGGGGTGGGAGTTAATTTGATCTCCCTAAGGGTCTTGGAAAAGCATGCCTCTCTCCTGGTGCTCCCCTGACTCATGACCTATCACACCTTGACCCTTTGAAGACAGGGAGCCAAAATGAGATCCTGCTCTGGCAGGGGGGTTGGACTAGATGATCTTCTAGGTCCCTTCCAACCCCTGACATTCTGTGATTCTGAGAGGTGCTGTTCAAGAAGCAGGAGTCAGCACTGCCAGATTGAATGTGGCAGAACACAGAACTACTCTGTAAAAATCAAAATGAAGCATGAAACAACCATTAGCTGTTAGAGGCCTCCTTGCTGCATGGGCTCTGTGGAGTGTATTATCCAGGTCCGTGCTACCTGGGACACAAGAGGCACTTGGAAGTCAGTGTTTGCCTGGAGTTCTTTCCCAGCTGAGACACAGACCTCTTGATTTACCAGAGTTTCTCCATGTTGCCTGGGTGGCAGTTGCCCTTCTGCTGTGAAGAAACCATTATGTCCTGCAGCTGAGCAGCTGCAGAAGGGAGAAAGCAGAGGTGTTGGTGTGCACCCTTACGGAGAGAATGTTTCCAGAAAGATGACAGGCAGCCTCAAACAATATTATCCATCAGACTGATGCCAGCAATGCTGTAGCAGCTGGAAGGGTTTGCTCTCCTTCTGGATAAAGTATGCCCAAGAAGGTGCTTTCTGCCAGTTCTATTGCATGGCTGACAGCAGAGCTAAGAAATGAGCCTTTTTCATCAAACTCTGTCATCATATTATTCATGGATAACGAGAGTCCAGGTGGTGCTGGTAGTGTCTGGATTGAGCATGCCTAGAGCTTCCCTCAATATTCAGATGTTGGACTTCAGGTCTGTGTGGACTTCATTGGATGGAATGGTTTGAAGAATTACAAACCTTGGATTTATAGGAATTGCTGTGATGTTCTTTCCCTCTATTGGTATTTGATTTATAGCTGCAGGAGTCATTCCTGGAAGGAATTCAACTAGATTTTCTCTCCCAGATCTTTAATTTGATGATTCTCCCTAATCTTTAATGTAATGGATGTTTACATGGGCATCCTTGCCAAAGTGGGGTGATTTGACAGGCCTCTGAAATGTAAGGGTGAAGTATATTGATTTAGTCCTTTCCCAAAGGAGTTGTTCTTTCTGTGTCAAAGCATCATTGGTTTTATTCTTGTGTCTGCCACTTTGTTCACCTGGGTTTCATGGAATTTAATGTTGCCCCTGCTGTACTGGATGTGGGTGATGGAAGTTTCATATAGTCCTTCCTTCCTGGAGTATGGCCTTTTGAACTCTCCCATCCTGAATTTCCCTGAACAGTAATTCTTCAGGGCTTTCATCGTGGCAAGGATGGAAAAAGGGAGGCTCTGTTCTGGAGTTTATGGGAGCTATTAGTAGTGATAGTAGGATCCTATACCCTTGTCTTGACCTGCTTAGTACTCAGCTTCCAAACCAGGATAGCTGAATTGCTGCTGTACAGTATACACAATCCATATGGATTTTATCTCAGGCTACAGGCTGTAACAGTCTCAGTTTGAACATTACCCATTCCTGGACCAATGTGAGTATACATTCAGAATGAGTAACTTTGTTTTCAGAAATTGTTCTTGGAATTATTTTTTTTCTTCCACTTAGGCACTAAGTTTGTTGGGTTTTGGACCTGTAATTTTTGAGTAAGCTGTTTTTAGCCCTTGGGAATTGACTAGCAATGGGAACTCTGTCATTACAAATGAAACCAGTGCTGGCAATCTATCCATTTCTTTTCCTGCTCACAGCTTTTATTGGTTAGTGCTTTTCCTCTTTCTTGAAACTCATCAGTGGTTTTTCTCAGTGATCCTTTTGATGCCCCAAATGCAGACCAAGTGATCCATTTTGTGGAGCAGAGGAATGACAGCTGTATGCTGGTTCTGCAGAGTCATTTATCTCCCGTGTGTGCCTTCAGCTGCTCTTAGTTGGAAGCATGTTCCCATCCCTGGGTTTCTAATCATACACCTGCAGAGGCAAAGTCACTCCTGCTGGAAAGTGCAATTATCATGGAGATCAATCAGCAGTGAATAGGAGCCTCATAAACCTAAATCAAAACTAACCTCTGCTGTTTCTTCTCCTAGAAATACATTTCTTGGTGACACACCTACCAAGCACACAGACCCCTGGTTAGCACACGAGGCTGCTTTTTAGGTGTTTCTTGTTGCTTCTTACAGTGTCCAAGTTAGCCATAGATTTCCTGCTGCTTGCTTTTTCTTTCCCTCATTCCTGAAGGACTCGCTCTTAAGGGTTTGCTTTAGCCATACAGACCTGAGTTTCAAATAGTTGATGTTTCAAATGTTTGATGTTCCAAGTATTTTATGACTCTGTTGTTGGACATCTTGTTGGTAGCTAAAGGAATGAAGACCCAGCAGCCACAGGAATGTATGCCCCTTATGGAAAATCTAGCATGATTCCCCTGCTGTGGCAATACCAAAATGCTGGCATACCCAGCTGAAGTACTTATAACCATATAAAGTGAATGCCTTTTAGGAATTGGATTAAAACATAGACATAATATTTTTCCATCAATTAGATGTTGAGAAATCCCAGACATACAGTGCTGTGAGTGAAACGAGATACCTTGGGAAACCTATTCCAAATGGAAATCTAATATGTGGGATCCTGACTTAGTCACCACTCCCTTGGTTTTTTTTTTTACCCTCCCAAAAATATATTTGGGCACACTAGTGATGTAAATATAGTCATGTTACAGCTAGTAAATATGCCCTAGTGGATCACACTAGCTGCACTACACAGAGCTGTGGACAAGCTACCAACCTGACTGTAGGTATTATTAAAACCTGCCAGTCATGCAGCTTACCTGCTCTGCTGTGTTCCTGCAGATGTGCAGTCCTGCTACCCTGGAATCACTTCAGCCAGCTGTGTATCATTTGTAACTGGCAAATGTCGGAGTCTGTGGTGAGCCTTCTGTCACAGTTGTTTGGCCTATGGGAATTACAGATAGAGCTGGGTGATCACTGATGTGCTATGCTTTTGGCACTGTGGTCATCTCTGACCAGCAGAGAAGCCACAAGAGATGAGCATGGGGAGGTCTCTACTAGTCTGTTTGTTTGGGTTGGGTTTTGGTTTTATTCTGTGTAGAAATACTCTGTGCTTTGGTTCTCTCCCTGCTTCAACTGCAGGTTAATACAGCCTTTAACATCATCCTTTTCATGCATCCATCCTTTACAGCATGGCTCTTCTCCAAACAGCCTCTGAGGGGTTTGGGCAGTTCTTTGCTAGGCTAGTGCAGTTAATTGCAGTGCTGCTGGCTGGGCTGGAGAGGTGCAGGAGGGAACAGCCCAAGCTGCAGGCCCCTGCTGGAGATGCAGCTGCAGGGCTGCTGCCGAGTGCATGCTGAGCTCTGTGCCAGAGGAAGTGGTTTCTCAACTCCATGGACAGCTTGCAGCCTTGCTCTGCTCTGGTACCAGCCACCTAACCATCCACGGGGCAGCCTTTGCACTCTCCTGGCCTGGGGAGGGTAGGAAAGATTTGCTCTTGCTGAAGGAGGAGTCTTGACAACACAGTGCAACGTTTTTCTTCTCCCCATTTCATTGATTCGATGTGAAAGGGATTCTGGTTCTTTTTTAAGCTTTCTAAGATGTGTTCTCCAACCCACTGCCATCCAGTTCTGCCTTTCCTTTGACTTCTGGTTACAGTGATAAGCACTTTCTTCATTTGAATCTAGTTGGCAGCTCTGTGATGCTCTTGGGAGAAGAGCATCCAGGTCTCTCCATGGTACAATGCTGCAGGACAAGCACTTAGCCTGCTTCACCCATCTCATCAGGCTGTGCTTCTAAAGCTCAGTCATTTTCTGCTATGCCTACAATATGGAATAAGATGGCTTTGTGGGGTTGGGGTTTTATTTTTTCCTACCCCATTGCAATGAGCCAGCAGGGTGATATGCCAGCTAACACTTCAAACACATCCAGGCTGCCAAATAAACACCTTTGGAGGCATACACTTGTTACTGTGGGCAATATTTCCACTGGTATATTAGATAACAGCTGCAATTTGAAGAAGGAACATGTAGTGTTGCTCATCTCCACTCCCTGTGCATCCTTTGGGTGTGGGCACATAATGCTGAACTCTTGTCTCTCAGCACATTTTCAGTTCACCTAATTGACAAGAAGCTGTAAAGCAGTGTGGATTTTCTTTCCCTTTCTGTCTGCTTCTAGTGAGCAGACACAATAGATTGGGGGGTTTTTAAGTGGACTTTTTTTCCCCCTCCTTTTTCATAAAATGCTCAACGTTTAATATAAATATAACACATATATAATAGAATCTAACATATAATAACACTTATATGTAATATAATGAATATATAAGGCTTTTCATAAACTGCTGAATGCTGAAGGGCAGTGCACCTTTGTAACCTTGGAACTGTTGAACCTTTTGCTGCTGTTTTGGCAGCTAGAGAAGGTAAAGGCAGTGAGCATCTCCCAGGTGTGCACCTGGAAACACACTGCAGAGATCTGAACAGGGATGCTAACTGAGGAGGGAAGCACCAGGGTCTGAAATACTGCCTGGAACATGGAAGTTTAATCTTGTAAGATTGAGTTTGTCAGAGGTGAAAGGCTTCTTGCTTTGTGATCCTTTCCTGAGCTTGCATCAGGTCTGTAACCACATCACAGCCAAGTTCTCTTGTCCTTGTCCAAGGGCTGGTCCAGACATTCCTACCTGGACCTGGTTTTATGAGGATTTATCACGTTGTTTCCAGCACTTCTCTATGGGAAGATCAACTAGACAAATGATCAGCAGAGCTTACAATTGCCTGTGATGAGTGAAAAACCACTCTAAAGGGCTAAGGCTTTTTAAAACTCCACTTGAATGAAATATTCTCAAGCCAGGGAAATGCATATAAGGGGAGGTGTGTAACAGCTTGCTCTTTATCACCACAAACTGCAGTGCTCAAGATAGGATACCAGACGTTGCTTTTGTTGAACAAGGATTTTTATCTTCCTATCCAATCACCCCTTATGACCAGGCTTTCAAATTCTTGTTTCCCTGGTCAGAGAGCCAGTTCAGATGCCATACCTGGGGTTTCCCTTGAATTCTGGACCTTTTCACAGAGCTTGGTTTCCATAGTGAATGCTTTTCAAAAAAGCTATGGTTCAAGAAAAGCACTTCATCTTATCAAAGAGTGCTCTCATTAGCTCACTGTTGAATAACTCTTACAACCTTGGGTCTACTTGAATTCTACTCCAAATGTTCCATTGCAGTCTTTCTGACACCTTTTGAAACTCATTCTAAACCTCATTGCCGAGTTTCTGATCTCAAGTCTTAGCCCTCAAACTATTTTATCATGCTTATATTTGAACAAAACATGCTGAGGCAGCAAGTGATGGCCCATATTTGGCCACATAGTCTAGCAAGGAGGAGAAAGGATCAGGTTATAATAGTTACTGTTCAAAAATAGGAGTTTTTTTCACACTTTCTGGACTAATGTGACCTGAAGCTTTTGGGTTTTCTGCATTGCCTCTCTGAATTCTGAAAAGCTTCCTGTTTTGTTGAGGCCTCACCAGATTGGTTATCAGAGAGGGGAAGATGTGAGCAGCACACTGATTCAGGGAAACCTTCACTCTATCTAACTTCAACATGAAACATGGGATGGCTTCCACACATGCAGAGGAAAACTCCCCTACCCCAGTAATCCCAGTTTAGAAACACTAACTCAGTGGAGAGGTGGGGAAATAAGGCACTGTCAGTGATGAGAATCCTGTTTCTCATGTGTGCACTGCCTTTTGAGGAGTGATTTTGAACATGCTTTCCTGCAAACCCCCCCAGCTACAAACAGAGCTCTGAAGCAGTGTGGCTGGCACAAAGGAGGAGTGCTGAGCAGCCAGTACATCACCCCTGTCAATTCCCTTACAATTGCCATAAAGGAACAACAATAGCCATGCTCACATTGACTGCTCTTGGTCATAGGAGAAAAAATAGCCACTTGACAGGCAACTAAAAACATCCTTTCAAGAGGCAACATCAGGCCTGCAAACAGGTCCCAGTTGTGTTTGGCTTGAGTTTTTGGTGATAATGTATGAACACCAAGGTTCTGCAGTATTGTATCCTTAACCAGAACCCTTGTGACCCTCTGCACCATCAGTGTTAGTATCTTGCCTTTGACAATCCTCTTTCTTCCTTTTATCAGTTGGGAGAACAATCAGGCCAAACTCTAGGGGTTTTCTTCACCTGACTGATGAGTGTGAGAAGCAGACAGGCATTTGGCTGCTGGTGCTCTCAGGACTTTTTAAGCTGGTTTTGATGAATTTGGGAACACATCAGTAAGCTGTCCCATCCCCAGCAACAAGCCCACAAAATGAGGCAGAGCATCATACCACAATTTGGGATGAGTGTGTCCTGCTCTGTCCTGCACACAGAATAATTACAAGCTGAGACATGATTGTGGTATTGGTAGGACCAGTGTCCAGCTGGTGCTTCCTTAGGTCCTGGCCCTTCTCTTTTCATGAGAAGGAACAAGAGGTAGATGGCTGGGTGTGAAAATCACTCAAATCAGCACTACAAGTAGTGAAAGGAATTATTTGAGCCTTTAAAGCAGGAGAAATAATACCTGCAATGAGCTGTCTGAAAGTTATGACCTGCTACAAGACCTCTGCAAAGCTGAGTGGGTTTTGCCCTTACTGTCAAAACAATGGCTGTAAATACTCACCAGGTATTTCTGAAACACCTCTAAAGGTGTATTAAACTTGAGGGTTTGGTGGAGTAGTACACAACATACTCCTGCTTCCTCCTGCCAAAGACAGCATCCTTTTCACTTAGGGAAATGCCAGACCTGCCTCTGGTGCCCATGCTGGCTGAAAGGAGCCTCAGCTGCTGCCTCTTCCAGGCAGGTAGCCCACTGCTCCACCATGGCTTTTTGGGTCCAGGTTTGAGGTTGAGTTCTCAGAGAGAGAGGAGCTACTTGGCTCCTCACATGAATACCAGATGGAAATAGAGAGAAATGTCTTGTAGATCCTGAGGAGAATCAAGAAGCTGTCCCAGAAGATGCTGTATTTGTCTTTCTCTCAATACTGAGCCTCAGAAAGAGCTGCCTCGTGTTTTGTATTGTTTGGAAACGTGCTAAAGGAAAGTGTAATGGTCAAGGAATTGCTCATGTGAGAATACCCTTTGCTTTGGACTGTGCAAGTCTGCTGTGTGATTTGTCACAGTTATTAACCAGAAGGTTGTGAAGGGAAAGTGATGATGGTTTTGGGGGTAAAAAATAGTATAGTCCCCCCTGCTTTTTTATGGAGGTAGGTTGGCTCCCTTAGCTATTGCACACTGACAGCTCTATTTCATAGATTCCTGTTCATTTTGTATTGTATTCCCTGTCTTTAGCAGTGCTTCAGAAGCTTCTTCCCTCAGCATTTTGGGGCAGATCTCATCCCTAGCTCTGAACTTCAGTTCTTCACTCCTTTTGAAGTTCCCTTCAGCCCACCAGTCCCACTGATGTCAGGTATCCCCTGCTCGTTCAGCAGGATGCAGCCATTTCTTCACCTGCACCAGAGCTTCTTCATCCCTGCCCTGGCTTCACCTCAGCAGTGCCCAGTCTAGCCCTTGCTCTTCAGTCAGGGAATAGCAGAGGTTGATTCTGGTGATGACAGAGAGAAATGTAACATACCTTGATCTTGTTCAGCACGTTTGTCTTTCCATTTTATTCATCTATCTCCTATTTCTTTTATTTTCTCAGGATTTTTATGATTTGACAAGTATCTCACTTTTCTCTCAGCTGCATTTGACAGTTACTCTTCTCTCCCAGGTACTGCTGGGAGAACTCCCTGGTTCTTTTCCAGCATTCCAACATCCTGAATTAGTGCTGTTTGGCCAGAAGTGGGAGTGACCCCCTTGGTTTCAGCAGGACTGCCCAGCTGTGGCCAGGAGGCACAGGCTGACCTGCTGTATGTGACACAGCTCACGTGGAGCTGTCGTGCAACACACTGTGGATTGTGTCATTGTGATAGGCTTGTGGACAGAGGTAAAGAACAAGAGCTCTGATGGTGCACTTGAACTGAAAATGCAAATCAGTTTCAGTTGTTCATGCTAGAGAACAGAAAAGTGACTCTCGTGGAATAGCAAAAGTAGTATACTAGCTTAAATATAAATGCTAGCAGTTTCCAGCCAGTAAACCAAAAAAACCCACTCTTTGTCCTTCAGATCGAAATGAATGGACTGATTAAAAGCAATAAATACTTTGTTTTTAATGAAAATTGTAAACCAAACAACCTTGTGTTGAAATACAGTTAGCAGAGACACTTGAATCTTGTAATGTACATGATTGCAATACATTTGCTTTGGAGACAACAAATTAGTATTTGAATTATTATTATTCAATTATTATTATTCAATTATTATTAAAATTAGTATTTGAGGAATGTGCTAGAACCTGGCTAGAGGTGTGTGCTGAGGAACACCTGCCAAGTGCTGGAGGTAAGCCCCCAGCTAGAGTAGCCTTAAAGATTAACAGCATCTTAAATGAGCCTGCATTCTGCTAGAAACATCCCTTGTATTTCCTGCTCTGGAAGGGGATATGGGGGGAAAGGATGTCATAATGTTGCCCTGTTCTTTGACAAGTCTTTCAGTAGCCCTGTCAAAGATCTTTAAAATGGAATTGAAATAATCAGGAATGATGTGCCTATGTGAAAAATGCTTGGTGGCTTCTTTTCTGTAAGAGGGGTATATGCTAATGAGGTTTAAATGACAGGTTTAAAATGATCATTATCAAGCAAGTGGTGGTAGCTCAGATTAAATTACTAAAATAGAAAATGGGAAGATTTCTAAACCCTTTACCTTTAAATTTCTAATTAAATTACTAAAATAGATAATGGGAAAGATTTCTAAAACCTTTACCTGTTTGGCTTTCTAAATGGGATCAAAAAAAAATGCTATCTCAGGCTAAAGTAATACCAATGCAGGTTATAAAAACAGGTTCTATAGGATGCAGTAGATCATTCCCTCTAGGTGATCTGCCCTGTATGCTCTGCTTTCTAATCAAATTCATCAGCTTGGAATACTGCTCTCCCCCTTCTTAAAGGAAGAGCTGCTACTCTGCAGGTGTTCCCTGAACTTGGTGATGATTAGTAAAACAACTCTCAAATAATTACCTTCCTTTGTGAGTAAATCATCATCTTATTTGGCTTCTACTAAAGGATGATATCCTTCAGCAGTGTCTCTTTATCACGTCTGATAATCAGAATTATGCAAAAGAATGATCTGTAAAGGATTTCATGCCCAGGAACTGTATCATCATTTATTTATCACTGGAAGAAGGTATGCACTGTTTTGTATGTTTGAAGTGTGGTAGTTGAGGCTGTATTGATTTCTGAAAAGAGATCATTAAAGTTTATGTTATCTTAAAAGCCATAATCAGCTGCCATTTCTTTTTCACTAACAGCATCAGACATAATGAATTGTCTTTGATAATGGCAAGAATGTAATGGTGCCATGGGGGGGACATCTGGAGGGAAGGCTGATGGAGTGGCTCTTAAGTTTCATTACAACAATAGCATTTCAGCTGTAAAAAAACCAGTTTGGCAGCTACTGCTAGGATAGCAAGAAGTGAGAAATGGGAGAAATTAAGTGACCCACTGGTATCTGATCAGAGAGTGTGTGAGGCTTGGCAGTACTGCTGTTCTGGAGAGAATGCAGTATGCACAGTGCTTGTACAAGGGGGACTCAGACTGTCTTGGTTGCCCAGGTAAGCTGTGGCTTGATGAAACTCTGGAGAGAGGCCTCACACAGAACTTTGTCTTGGGAAACGTGTGGTTCTAAGCTTGTATTTTGCATGGAGACAGAGAAAAGGTGCCAGATCTTAACATTTCCCTCATAATCCAGCAATACTCTGCAGTGCAAAGCTTCATAAATAATGTAGATGCTCACAGAACCAGGAATATGCTGCTGATCCAACAGTGGCAGCTTAGATAAACCCTGTCCCAAAAGCTGTGCTTTAAATGTGAGCATTAAACTCACTATTGACATGTGGCACTGCTGACTGAAATGTCAATAGTTATAAAAAGAGTATTTCATAACACAGAATCTCTGCTTGGGTTGCTTCACTGGACAGATGCTTCTGTTTTCCACGGAGGAGAAATAATTTCCATATTAGCTCTCTGAATGCCCAGCACAGCTTCTTTGTCCCACTAAAGCTCACATTCTTAATCCTAATGACATTATTGGAAATGGGAAGAATTTGCTTGCTGCTCTTGTGTAGTGTAAGAGGAAGTTGGAATACTGGGCACAACCTGAAACCATTTAAACGTTGGTATGCTTACCTTTTTGATCAGGCTAATTTTTCTCCATCTGGAAGTGGGTGCAGGGCAAATTCAAACCATGAAGTGTCCTCACCCTTACTCTGTAGGTCACTCGTTGCAGTTGTTCTCTGGCAGAGATGACTGGGACAGAGTTTCCAGAGTCTGGAGGCAGAAGGGGGGATTTTGTTTGGCTGTCCATGCACTGCAGTCTGTTGCATTTCTCTGGCTATTCTTAAGGATGGTTGAAGTGTGCTGTTTGGCAACAGCTAGGCCATAAGCAGAGAGGAAACTGCAGTGCTCCTAATGCCCTGGGCAGGTGGAGTGGCAGAGGATGCTCTGGGATGTGCCCACATCCTCCTGACGTTGAACTGTTCTTAAGGAAAATAGCCCCAAACCACTTGGTTCCTTCCCAATGCTGTGTCTGGCCAGACATGTTTGTGAGGATGCTTCTGAGGAAGAAATCTGCCTCTCTTCATCTCACACACTGTTGGCTACTCCCCTTTCCTCCCCTTGGCCAGCCCTGGGATTCAAAAGAGGGCAGAAGAAGAAACCTGAGAAACTCAGTTCTCCTTGAGTAGACTTAGAGGGAGAGGCAATTCTTTGGAGATGCTGCTTATGCAAGAAAATGATGAGATGATGATGCTGATCCTCCAACAAGGGTCTAACTTCTGCTTCTTTGAGCATAACCAGTGTCTTGCTGTTCTCTGTGCTGCTGACAATTCCCTCAACAGCAGGGTTTACACCATCTATTGACTTTGCCCCAGCAAAAGGGATATAATGAACAATACCCAGCTGCAGTTTTTGGCAAGCAATGCTGGCCAAGCATAGCCAGGTAAGATTATGCACAACAAAAGAAAGAGAGATCCAGCAGCTTTCCAACAATTGTACTTTCTGGCAACGTTGATGATAGGACGTTGTAGAAAGATTTGATGATATGATTGATCTAAGACAACTTCTAAACTGTGTACAGACAAGGATGTCTCTGAGACCGACCTCTGCAGTGGCAGCACAATCAGCAATCCCAGAACAGTCCCTCCATGACCCCATTTTCAGTGTAGAGAGGGATGCTACCAAGTCCAGTTTGAGCTGTTTCTTGATAACCTTGTAATCATTTCACGGAACCACTTGCAGTGGGTGGCAGGTGATTAATTGGCCATAATCTCATCTTTCCAATCAATTTGATTCCAGAGTTCTCTTGCATTTTGAAAAGCAGTAGAAGTGATAGCCTTTTGAGGGGTCTCAAGGTCAGAGGAAGCTGGATGACTACCAAGTTGAGTAGCTCTTGGAAACCTTTTCCTGCCCACAGCGTCCCTAGCTGATAAGAACGACTTTGGACTTTCATCCAGATGAACCCCAAAACATTTTGTGAGCTCATATTTCATTTCACCAGGTGCAGAACAGTAACAGCTGTTTGGCAAAGCACAGCCACCAGTTCAACAGTTGTGGATGGCAGTGTAGTTAATTGGGAGTGGTGGGGTAGTTTATAAAAGGGCTTGATTAAGATGTATAGCTCCAGACCCACGCTGCACAAAAGCACAGCTCCTCAGCAAGAATTTAGGAAGGTGTTTTGTCTGAAGCAAAATGGTATGATTGCAGGGTCAGCACAGCAGCAATTTTAAATAGGTGAAAAAGAGGCAACTTAATGAGGACAACTTCAGTTAGATTCATCTTCACCACTGTGCTACTTGGAGGGCTTAGAAACAAATCAAGATTAAAATACCAGTACATCTAGAAGGGTTAAATGTGTTAAGTGACAATAGTTTTCTTTCTGTGGGTGTTGTGTACAACAGTTAGAAACCCTTTAAAAAGTGATTGCAGCTAGGATGGACAGAATTGTGGTTAGTATTTTTAAGAGTATTTAGAGCTGTAGTTGCCCTACACTTTGTTCTGGATGTATTTGGCACAGGAGGCTGTTGTGACTGCTGCACCTGTGTGTTTTCACATTGGATTCTTGTGGTGGAAGAAGCCAAAAAGGCAACAGGCTTTAGAACTTGTGCAAAAAAAACTACAGCTTTTGAACACTTCAAACTTGTGGGTTTTCAACTCTTGTTGCACCTAAAGCTGCATCCCTAATATGACCTGGGAGGTGAACACTTCTCCTGACGTGAAGGATGCGATTGGGTTGCAACTGGTGGGGAAGAGCTTCTGTTTTAGTGCCACCTGCTTTTTTCCCAGGTAGCTGCTGTCACCTTCTCTGTGCAAGGTGTGACTCCTCAGAGGAGCTATTTAAATGTTGATACGAAATTAATTTTCTGGAGGTGTTTGAAGTGCTGAAAAACACTTGAACCTTTCTAAATGTTACTGCTACCGAGTTGAATCAATACAAGATTTCCTAAATGCTTCCAAGAACTTCTTTCATTATGAAACCTTCAGAAAAACAATTAAAAATATGCTTGATTATGTAAATTTATACTGAGAGTCTAAGCTCTTTTTTTTTTAAGCAAAAACCATATGTGGCAAACTTAGCTGTAGGTCATTTTAACAAAGCAAAGAGGCTGTCTCTGCTAAACTGAGAATAGGAAGGTCTTGGATGATTTGTTGAAATGTTTTTGTACTGTGTTTCCTTTCTAGTAAATAGAGTTTTCATTTCCATGAGAGAATGCAGCATGCAGAGGTTGCCCTGCAAGAGGACTGGCATGCACTTATGTAGCTGACAGTGAGAGAGCAGTGTACTTCAGAGTGGCTTCACAACTTCAGCTGCCCAACACCCCTGTGCCATGACACCTCCTTCACACAGGGGGTTTCTACGTGACATGTTTTCTTCTTTTCAGAGCATTTCCCCCCCCTCTGTGCTATATAGAGAAAGAAGGGGATGGTTATATCCTGTGTTTATAATTCAAATCTTAAATTCTAGTGATAAGGAGGTCTCAAAATTCTTCCTGAATTAAGGGTAACCACGTGGCTTCACTTAGACAAGGATGCAAGCCACGACCCAACAGCCTGTAGAAATGCTTTTTACTCGTGTTCCAAGCTGGACAGCATCCTTGCTTAATTAGCAATTAATAAAATGGACATCCTTCCTTGATTAGCTGCATTTGAACTACTTCTTTTTGGGGTTGTCTTTGAACAAGGAGTTGGGAGTTCATCTTGGAAACCATATTTATGACGTTGCTCAGTAGGTTTCAAAACAGGTAGGAAAGGAAAGCTTTTCAATACTATTTTATCCTGTATTCTACCAGAGAAAAGCTGGTTCCCTGATTGCTGCTGCTAATAGCCATCAGGGGTGTTTTCCCTTTCTCTCTTACCAGTGTAACATGAGGTTTTTTGCCTAGCAGAGGTTATAAAGGATTCTAGAAACAGTTGATGGTGTTCTACAGGTATTTATCTCATGCTTAAGCCACAAGCACAACTGAACACAGGCTGCTGAAAAATAGGAAGCCTTCATAGAATTTCAAAGCCCTGCTGGACAAAGCAGTGAGTGCAAGTGTGCCTTGAGTAGACTAATACTGACCTGAGTCAGGTTTGGTTGGCATGTGCTCTCTGGGTTGTCATTCCTACAACATCTGAACTCAGATGAGGCTTCCAGAATGGCCATATTTTGGTCAATTGGGAGGAAATTGATTTGGGATTGAATTTTCATGCTAAGGTCAAACCAAGACCTTACACTAAAGCGTGAATTGGATGTATTTCCACATCCAAAAGCCCGTGAGCAGATGCCCTTTGGTGGGCTATTGATAACAAATAACAGCCTGTTTCAGGTATGCTTTTCTCACTAAAAAATACCTGATGACCCGTGTGCTGTAATTTTAGGAAGCAGCTGTTGTAAGGCATTTGTAAGAATGCAGAATCTGTGTCGCCTGCTTATTGACCGTTTAGCACATCAGATGTCAGTCCAGATTACCAGCTGCATTTCAGCTGGGCTGGAAACAAACACAGATCAGTAGGAATGCTCTGTACCTTAAGGTGAAATGTCTGACAAGACAACTGGTACTAATGGACTGTGACATTTGTCAAGCCATAGGTCTGACGTTCCTTGCTGTGTCAGAGGGAAATGTTTACAACCATCTCACATCCCAGCATATGAAGACATCATGCTTTTCTCCTGAGTGCTGCACGTTTTCTGCTGCAGCAGCTGGCCCTGTGGAAAAGCAGCATCTCCCTGCTCTGAAAGGCACTGTTAGTGGTATCTGATTTAAACCAACATGTCCTGGGAGGTTTCTGTGCAGTGCACTGCAACTTTAAAACACACAATGCACGTAACTATGAGCACAGACTCACCTGGGAACAGATCTGCCACTAACTTCTCTGAGCCCTGCCTCACTATAGGCTGTTGGTAGGAATGGTTTGATGTAGCTAAGGATGACAAAAGCAGATCAATAAGTTTATGCCAAAGGTATCTGCTAAAATTTACAGTATCGCGCCAGGTTAGCTCTCGGATATTTATTTTTTAATTGGAAGATTTAAAATAATCTTTGGCAATAAGTTTATGCCAAAGATATCTGCTGAAATTTACAGTATCACGCCAGGTTAGCTCTCGGATATTTATTTTTTAATTGGAAGATTTAAAATAATATTTTGCTTTAATGGCTCTGGAATGACTAGACTGATAAGTGTTAAGTACATCTGGATGGCTTCTAATTATGTTGAAGTAATATCATACCATATTGAGAACTCATTAAAGAAATAGGTAAGAATTAGCTATTAAGGGCCATTTAATAAGTGATTGTTTCAGGGCCTTTACCTCATAAAGGCTCTTGCTAAAATACTGAGCTTCATTTCAAATATTAAGATGCTTCCTCTGGCTTCTGTATATCTCTTTTCCCTAGCATTATTTGCATTAAATGCTTATACTTCTGATTTAATTGCTAAGAAACGTTATATTCTGTCCTCTATGGAATGTCTTGTAATGCATCCATGCTTTTCTGCAGGATTCTATTTTGTGACACTCTCTTCCAGTGGCTAAGAAGGGAGCTGGAATAGATCCTGTGTTTATTAATGCAGTTTGAACCCAACTTGGGTGGAAAACCCCAAATTGGGTTTTTCTCACAGGTTGGATTTTTTTGGTGTGTGTTTAATCTTGCACTATGCCTCTTGTAACATGGATGTGTATCAATAATACAGAAGTTAATCTCAGGCTCTGACAGTTTTGCGACAGCTCTGGAGTATGTGAACACAAGTGCAGTGGGGATCGAATGCTGCCTAGGTTCCCAGCGAGCCCTAAGAGAATATAAACCCCGCACGAGACCCCTGTACGGCTCATCAATCTAACAACTGGCAATTTTATGCTGCTTCAATATGGTGGTGCTTGTTTTTTACTTAAAAATCCTAGGGGGGTGCTGAGCTTCAAAAGGGGACGGTGAGAATAAAAAACCCGGAGAGGTGCTGTCGCGCTCGGGTATTTCAGAAGCGCTGATCGTTATCGCCACGCGTGTGGCTGCCCGGGCTGACACCGCAGCGCGGCCCCGCTCTGCTCCGCTCCTGCAGCCCCGCCCGAGCCCCTCCGAGCTCCGCTTCCCCGGCCGAGCGCAGCCGGCGGCTTGCGGGGCCGCTCGTCCGCAGGCCGCAGTCGGCAGCGGCGCGGGAGCCGGGCGGGGCGGGCGGCCGAGCGAGCGCTGGCGGATCCCCGCGGCGGGGAGGGCGGTACCGCCCGGCTGGGCTCGCCCCGTGACCGGCCGCACCGCCCCTCGGCGCGGGGAGGGGAGGGGACGGAGCCGAGCGGTGTAAACAAGGCGGGGGGCCGGGGCTGGCTTGATGTCAGCGGGTCACATGGAGCCTCATATGGGCCGGGGGATGGCGGCGCGCCGCGGCTCTCCGCTGGCAGGCGGCGGCTGCTGCTGCTGAGGCGGCGGCGGCGGCGGCGGCTCCTCACGCCGAGGGCCCGGCCCAGCCCAGCCCCGCTTCCCCTCCCCGCCTCCCTGCCCGCCGCGCTCCGCTCTCCGCCGCTTCGCCCCCGACAAATGATGTGTTTTGTGCTCGCCGCGATGAAAGGTAGGAGCAGCCCCCGGGTGCCGCGGGGAAGGGCTGAGGCCGGCGGGGGGAATCGCAGCGCTCCCCGGCCTCCGTGCGCCGCTGCCGCCGGCTCGGCCGCCCCGCTGGCGGGTGGGGGGGGGGGGGGGGAGGGCGGCTTGCGGGAGCCTCGGGCAAGGGGACGACGACATGGGTCGGCCG
>JAOEGS010013033.1:126913-163238 GCA_025447755.1 Corythornis vintsioides | reverse complement strand
TGAATAATAGCAAAAAGTAATCAACAGAAGTCATCCAGCTGAAACAAGTAAGTAAAGAAGTCTGAAAGGGAGAGACATCTATCACTTGGTGCTATGACAATGTTCTGCCTCAGGCAAGCAGGTGGAAGAGAATAAAAGACAAACAGCTTTCATTCACAAGGTCAGTTCTTTGACTTGAGAGTGAAAATAGTGTGAGCTAGCATTCTGTGGTAAGGCTGTGAAGGCTTCACATTGTACTTATCTTGAGGAAATGTACATGTTTGAGCAGAATCATAAAAGTTATTTCCAGTTTCTCATCCTCAGAGCTCCTCCATTCTGGAAGAGAGTCTGCTACAGTGTATGTCTGCAGAAGGATGGCTAAAAATCACCATGTATTGACAGTTAGGTCTGGTGATGAATTAAATTAAGCACTTCTGTTTTGTCTGCAGAAAGGTTTTACTGATATAGTTGGATATCATGGAGTACCATGTTTTACACTCCTACTCAAAGTGGCTGTGGGGACAAGTGTGCTGTTTATTTTGACTGCCTTAAATAAGAGTAGAAGAGGAAAGGAGCTCTTCTTTATGCATATTTAAGATACATTTACATTTCTTTTAGTAATTCCCAGGTTCTCAATGAGAATTTTAATGCATTGAATTGTTTTCAGTGAACTGCAAATTGCAAGGAACATGTGAGCAGGTGAAAGGAACTTTTGGGTACCCAATTTGATTAACCTAGCACTCCTAAATCTCCCCCAAATGAAATATTTTTGAATGGTGTCTTCCCTTTGACTCCTATCCCCCTCCTCAGATCAGGAAGCAGATTATTTTTTCCTCTTCATTTGTGCACAGTTTGCTGAAAGATTTTCTGTCAACTTGAATCAGTTTGTTGAGTGACCACCAACTGAATTTTACTTATGAAACTGATGTGGAATAATGCTTGGGGAATCATCAAGAAATAGAAAACCAATGGAAATGTACAAGAGAAGGAAAAATATTTCCAGAATTAATTCCCTCTCCAGCCAGAGGGTTCTGACCTTTTCTCTGGTGGTGGCCACACTCTGTGATGAGTATTATTGCAGAGCTGGAGGCTGTTTTTCCGCTGCAGCCAGAAATGCTGGATGTTAAGCAAAACAAGTGCAGATTCTGGTATGTTGCCAGATAAGCACACTGGGTGATACTGACGTGGTCAGTGATAACTGCTTCTGAACTGAGCAACTTGTTAACTCGGTAGAACAACCATGGAACTTGTTAACTCAGCTGTTAGAAATGTCCTGCAGAGTCAGTCACAGTCTGCTGGAACAGAGACAGTGAGAGATGGTATCAGAGACCACTATCGTTTTGTAAACCATCAAATAGATTTCATACCCCTGAAGAAGGAATTTCTCTGCTTTTGTTTGCATTCTAAGGTGTGTGAAAATGAGTGTTAGGTGAAATGCAAGCCAAGCACTCAGATTCCTGCTGTTCTTTTAAATGTTGCATCATGTTGGTAAGGAAGAGCAAAGCCAAATATTAATAATTAGCTCCTGTTGTATTCAAAAGAAAAATTTCAGTGTGACAGCCTCAGTGATACTGTCATTATCAGCCTCCTGGCTCCCTCAGGTACTTTTCTGGATCTAATTTCTGTTGCCATTTGGAGGAGGTGTTGGATATCAGTAGTTGCAGGTTTAAATGTGGAAAAGAGAGGTGTTCTTTGCTGCCGTGATCATCTCCCAGTAGATGGTGCCATTGTGAAATGCAATTTATTCTCAGAAACACACACTTTTGGATGTCAAGATTTTCTGTGAATTATGGACTTCTGGAAAAAAAAAAAAGTGTTAATTTCTTTAATGTTCTTTGTAAAACTTCAAATCCAGGGATAAAAATAATTTAGTAGTTCTTCTCCAGGGAGATATAAAGTGTCAGCCATAAAGACAAATGATGCCAGTGTCTCTTCTTCAGAAGACAGTATAACCCAAAAATACTTGTAGAACAAACTCAGTTCATTCCCAGTTCCCCAGGGATTTGTCTAGACTTGTGAGAACAGGAATGTTTGTTATAATTCTATTATCTATGTGTGTACTGAAATAGGAAGTGATAATTAAGCAAAATAGTTCACAGGAACCAAAATGATTAAACGATTAAACATGTCAGGGATTGGGAGATTAGAAATCAGAGCAGCTTTTCTCTTCTTGATTTAGTTACTGGAAAGCTTCTGTTGATTTCAGTATAGATGGGCACAGATCTCTGAATTTTTACACAGTTTTGCAGATGAACATTTTAGCAATTAACTGTTGTTAAAATCAGTGAATTTACACAGACATTGTGGAGCCTCCATTAGGAGGGATAAGACTCGATCACCCCAGAATGTTGTGCTAAATGTTTTGTCAGTAAATCAGTGAGACAGAACCTGAAGAGGATGTGCAGAGACTGCATCTTTTCTGAAGAAAGTGAAACTCCCACGAGGAACTGAGCAGTTGAGACCGGGAGGGGAAGGTTCAGGGCCCCAGAAGATTGGCTGGCATCAGTGTGAGCTCTGTAAGGAAGCCAGGTGGCAGTGCTAAAGCTCTGCACCCTGCTGTGCCCTCTGCTGCCCTGCCTGCCAGCTGGGGAGAAGTGAGAACACCTGCAGTGAGGCTCAGCTCCGAGCCTGGTGTAAGGGACTGCCTGGAAATATTGGCTTTCCAGAGAGAAAAAATGGAAATTCTTATTAGTCGTTTGCCCTTAGTTAGGAAAATAGGCTTTGCCCCTGGTTTTAATCAAAGCTCTTCCAGTGAAAGAGTTGATTTTTTTTAGGAAATGTTATATGTAAGCAAATCACAGGGGACCCAACCAGCAGAAACAGGGATCATGAATTCCCAGATGAGCACAGCTTTCATTTTTAAGCGTCCAATTTGCTAGGCACTAGATTGAAACTTATGGAGAAGAACTAAATTTAAAGGGCATCATGTCAAATTACCATGGCTGTTCTGTCTGTTTCAAAAACTCCTCTCCAGGGCAGTGCTGAGGGTCTATCAAAAATATTGACAGTCCAATCAGCCTGGGAGATCCTTGGAATGGACATCTTGGAACAGTCTCAGGTTTTGGCACCATGAATCCTAGTCCATCCTGAAAGCTTTCCTTCCCACCTCAGGCTGAAACTAGCCTGGTTCCTGAGGGATATTGGTCCTTGCCCATGTTCACCTCCCTTGCTGCAGCTGAGAGGAGACAGAGCCTTTGTCCCCCGTGGGAAACACTGCTGTGGTTTTGCTGAGCTTTGTATGTCCTGCTGAATTCTTTTTATGGGGAAAGGGGAAATCTCCTTCCTTCCTATTTTTTGTCATCAAGAGCACAAGTAGATCTACCTTTGTTCTACATCTGCCATGTGTCCTCCTCTTTACCTGGCTCTGGAGACCACCGTGGGCAACCAGCCAAGCCATCGGTCTGGTGGTGGCAGTGTATTTCAAGCAGACTGGATTAAGCAGAACAAATACTATTGCTAGTTAAGCAGTTTACTTCTTAGTCAGTAATTGCTCTGACTATTGTGCCATTCTGTGCTCCCTCCCTGCAAAACAGCTAGGTAGATGCTTGTTGATATTGCTGTTACATTGTTAGACAGATGAGTGTTTCCCCTCCTGTTTCCTTTTGCAGAATACCACACTGGTGTGTGTAATGCAAGCATTAAAGGCTACTGGTAGGTTTAAGCTATTGTTTTTTTGGGAAAAAAAAAATCAGTTTTCATTGACTCCAGGAGAAAAAAAAAAAAAAAAAGGGTTTTATATAAACAGTGAAGCTTATGAGAACTATATGTCTCGTTTATAGCCTTCTGTGAATTTAGTATTGTTTTAAGCAGCTTTTTATCAAACCAGGGAAATGTGGCTGAACGTAAAGGGAAGTATTGTCTCTGTCTACATAGGTATGAAACAGGGATTTAGTGTGGAGCACTTGATTTGCAAGAATAATTAAATCCCTTCTTAGGGAGTTCCGGGACACACAACTTGAGAAAAACTTCTTGAAGGACATGATTTCAACTCTATCAAGCCTATAGACTGAGTTAGTTTTAGGGCTTAAGTGGAATAATTTAAGTCTAATTTAAAAGTGGATGGATAAACCAAGAAGGGAATGTGCTGAACAGCTGAAAGCTACTAACATTGAATTCCTAAAAATTCAGAGTAAATCTTTTCTGAAAAAGTGAAAGTGGTGCTTTAATCTGCCACTTCTGCTGTGTCACATTATTGAAGGTAAAAGCACATTCATAGCAAAAATGATAATACCAAAGTAAGAAAAGCAGAAGAGGAGAGATAGAGACAGGACAGTATCCCTGTAATCCTCTTGCTTTCCTTTCCCCAGTCCCCCCAGCTAGTCCTCTTCAGAACAATCACAGCTGATGGCTACTGATTTACTCGTGTTCAGGCTTTCTGTTGGCTTTTTAGTAAAGAAAGCCTGAAGAAAGGATTCTATCCATAATGTGGAAAAAAAGCCTTCATTTTGTTAAAGGAAGTTGAGTAATTCAAGTGTTCTGAATTTTATATCAGTTCCTTACTGCATCTCAGGCAAACTTTATACCAGTGGAAATCAAGGGCAAAATGCTGGAATAGAATGTTTTGCAACTTCTCCTTCTCCTCTGTTCACATTTGCTCAATTTCTTCTTCCAGTACCTTGGATGAAGAATTATTTGTCTCTTATTTCAGGTTGCCTGTCATATTGTCAGGCTACTTACACCACTGCAAAAAAATCAAACCAGACAGAAAAGGTCAGCAGATCTCTCAGGGCTGCCTGAATTCTCACAGTGTCAAACTACTAGCAGATTTGTCTTGCTCCAGTGTCTTCTCTATTGTGCCAGTGCTGCTTCAGATCTCTGCTGAGAAATGAAGCTCCAACTGGTTCTTTTCTTGTGGGGTTTAAATTCCATGATTCTGTATGTTCTGCACTGCCATAACTGCATAAAATCTTGTGCAGCAATGTTCTACCACAGCAGTAGGTATGATCTCTGAGGTAGTTTGAACTTAATGTGCACACTCCAGTAAAGCTGTTCTCCTGCCACAGCAAGGATGGGAGACCTGGAAATGGAGGTAAAGAGGAAAAATGAGATGTACATGTTTTCTCTTTCAGAGTTCTGATGGAGGGAAGTTCCACTCCAGGCTCTGTTGAGGTCAAATAGCAAAGGTAGTTTGTGTTCGTAAATGGTTAATTGTGACTTTAAAATGCCCGTATTGACAGGAACTGCAGGATAAATGTCATTGGAACTTCTTGTTTTTTTAATACACCTTAAGAAATTAAACAAAGCAAATGCATTTGGTGGCGCCCTCAGGAAAAGTCCAGTCACTTCCTGAACAGTAATCTGCCTGGGAGCAGCAGATAGATTCTCATTGTTTGCCATTTCCAGTTTCCAGTAATGGGAACGATTACTTGATCCAGCCAGTTTCTGTTGGAGATCTGGGAAAACTTATAAATTTTAATGGCTACATTTTATCTGTTTCCATAAAACAACAGAAAAAAAAAAATTATAACTTGTTTTTGGTACCTGGAGGCATCACCTCTGATGATGAATATTGTTTTATTTTGGAATTAAGTGTCTGTTCTTTGGGAACGAGATGTATCTTGCTCTTCTACTGATATTCTTGCAGTGTAAGTTTGATAACTAAATATCTGTAAGGTTACCTGTGTTTCTGGTTTGTTTGGGGTTTGTTGGGGCTTTTTACTGTTTTTCATCACCATTTCTCAATCTCTAAGCTTTGAAAATAACATTTATTTTCACTTTTTTCCAGGTTCAGAACTTTACTCTCAGGAAAGAGGTAGGTAATGGAAGTTGTTTTTCATGTTCAAATGCGGAATAATTAATGTAACTAATTCCACAGTTGTTGGTGTGAATCCATAACAGAGTTTATTGGATTTGCTGTACTATTTGTACTGCTCAGTACAAAATCTAGCCAGGTAAAAAGACAAACAAATCTGTTACTTCGTGGTTTTCTTGGTGCAGTGTTTAAATGAGAGATGTGCTGCTCATACTTTGCGGAATGCTTTGATGAAGTCTTTCCTAGAGTAATTTGCTTTACTGAGGTGTACAGGAGAGGAGATGGGAGAGGAAATTTAATTGCTAGCATTTTGTTTTGGTCTTGAAAAACCCTTTCATGCCCACAAACAAGGATGCAAGATTAAATAATAGAATATGAGTTAAGGGCACTGTGCCTTGTTCTTCCTCTTGCAAAAGAACAGACCATGTGTGAGCAGAGTGCAGACCTTGTGTTCTGAAGGGAACACAGTTACTTTGTGTTATCCTCTTGCTGACCCCCAGCACGTACACTCTGCATCCTTCCTTTTTTCCCCATAGCTAGGGAGAAATGTTTGCTGCTTGTTGTCATGCAATCTATTCACATGCAAAAACATTTGCCATTTTCTCACTTGTTGTATGTCCCCATCTCTCTCCAGCAAGGACAATTTATAAAGAACTGGTAACTGTACGTGCTGAGGGATTTATTTAAGTGCAGAATAGTTTTCCTGATATGGTAGAAATTTTCTAATGCAAATCCTAGCCAAAATGGGCATACCCAAAAGCTCTAAATTCTAAAGGAAGGAAAAGTGACAGAGCTTGTAAATATTTCCCTCTACTTGTTCAACCAGTTATGTAAATAAAAATATTAATTACACCTTTTTAAGTGACAAATCATTGTTGTGGTTATAAACACAGCAGCACTATATATATTAATGCTATTATAAAATTTGCTTCTTAAAGTGCATGTCAATTTACATCTTTTTTAAATAGGAATATTGTATTAGATGTACTTTTTATTTTTCAGGGACTAAGACATCTAAATTCTAAATTAATTGAAAGCATTGCTTCTGTGCATGATTACATATTTGAATTAACCATATTGCTAAGGACCCCTGAGAGTATGATTGCCAACAATGTAAAGTTAGGCATATACTCATTTGCTTTTAGAACTTGAACCCAACTTTCTTCTGTTATACTCTAGTTACCCTAAACTAGAGATTAAGATTATCCCAAGCTTGTGAGTTACATGCTTAAAGTGGAATTTGCTGAATGATGTAACCCTAACCCTACTTTCAGGTAAAACTGGGATAACTCCAGGGATGTCTGTTAACTGGGGATGAATTGGCTTGGGTTTCAATGCAGCTCTGAGCAGGGGGTTACTGTCAGTTTTCAGTTTATTCAGACAAGTATAAATACAAATTTTTGTTCATTTATCCTGCCAGTTGGAGCTGGATACAACAAACCATGAGAAATAAGGGAAACTAAGAAATAGCTGCAAACCTATCCCAGTGTCCTCTGTGTGTTCTAGGGAATTTAGTGGATTTGGCCATGAGCATGGACAAGTCCATGGTTCTTTCAGTGCCCCAAGCAAAGGCTGAGCAGATGGACAGTGTGTGCTGTGACAGTCACAGTTGCCTCTCCTGTGGCTGTGCAGCAGAAGGTAAACCTGCCAACACTGTCAACATCTGTGAGATCTGACCACAGAAATAACCCCTTCTACTAGGGTACAATTCATTATTTTTTTGTCATTAAAATGTATGTGCTTGAGATAACAGTATTATGTTGGACTAATTTAAAATTAATATAATTCTCTTTTTATTTTTTTTCTACCAAGTTTTTACTTTCAACACAGTTGAAATCCAGGTTCAGCCCTCTGTCAAAGTAAACAATGGAGCTCCTATGTCAATTATCTGCCATGCTGATATTAGCAAAAGTACCAGTTTCCAGCTGAAGCATAATTTTACCATTTTTAAGGATGATAAGCTTGTGTTTACAACTGTATCAGACAAAGGAGATGCACAATATGAAATACCTATATCTAGATCTTCAGATACAGGAGACTATGAATGTACTGTGGAAGCAGATGGAAAGACAAAATCAAGTAACTCCTTACATGTTTGGGTAGTAGGTGAGTATTCCTTCAAACAACCTTCCAGGGGAAGTATTAACATTACTGAATAGGATTTCTTTAAAAGTGTTTTTTATCCATATAAACTTTTATAAGAGTTTATCCTCATGTGAAGGCACAGAAATGAAATCCCAATCCCAAAGCTACATGGCTGATTGGTGATTGTGCCTCCTGTGCCATCATCCTCTCTGCCTGAACCTCTGTTGCTTACACTAGAGAAAGTATTACTTATGAAATCTAGTGCTCATGGATCATAAACATGATGGCAGGCAGGTAAATTACTGGAATAGCTGGAAATAAAGTAGAGAGATTCTCCTACTGGCAAAGCTGGTGTCAGCTGTGGACTACTGAGGTTCTCCTGTAGGAGAACAGAGGCCACCTCCATCTATATGCTCTTTCCAGCCATGTGTTCTTGGCTGCTGGTGACATTCTTCTCCCTTGGAGAAAGCAACTTGGAGCTAATTTGTTCAGTATTAGTTACAGGGTTGGGCAGGACCTGTGATTTTTCTTCAGAGGCATGAAGTGCCTCTAGGAACAGAAGTTGGGATGGCATTAGGTTTCTTGGATTGCACATTTCTGGGTGGCAGGAAGAAACACTGAGGAGGAAGCAGTCTTACAACAGCAAATTGCTGCTTCACACGTTGCATCAAGATTATTTTCCCCTGGAGGCTGCTCTGGAGGTGCCTTGCCATGCACCCACACCAAAGGGACTGTCTCCATAGGCTCAGTTACTGCTAAGTATTTGTATCTGTTCGCTGGCTGAAATCACTGCCACAGTCATCAGAAGTAGGGTTCATTTCAGGATGATGCAATCTTCTATTTGTTTTCTTGCTTCCTTTCTCAGGAATGACCAAGCCAATCCTGACTGCTGAGAAAAAAGAAGTTTTAGAGGGTGAAGTTGTGAAATTACGTTGTGAGCTGCCAGAAGAAGAACCTCCTTTATATTTCATTTTCCGGAAGATGAAGATGAATTCAACGCCTAAAGAAAAACGTGTCTTTGAACCATACAGAAATTTTTCTGTAGTGGAATTTTCTGTTGAAGAGGGAGATAATATTTTACAGTTTGATTGCTTTGGCAGGAGATACGTAAAACATGAATCTGAGGACTCAAAGCACAGCAACAAAACTCTTGTGACGGTCAGGGGTGAGTGGCTTAGCTTTTCTTCTTACATTTCTTTGCTGGCTGTGATGAAAAGCATGCACTGTGAGTTTGTCTGTGTCCTCTTGCAGAACCATTTATAAAGCCCACTCTGGTTGCCAGACCCTCAAGTAATGTTACAGAAGGAGACAGAATCCAGTTGGAATGCTCCACCGTGGTAGCCCGAATGCGCAACATCGAAATCATACTGCAGAAGAACAGAACAATACTGAAGAGTGTGCGGGATGAGAAACTGCTGAGGCACTCTGCAGTGGCTACTCTAGAGCAAAGTGGAGAATATCTGTGCAAGGTGGAGCAAGGAAGAGCCTCTAAAACCACCAAACTGAATGTTGTTGTGTCAGGTAACACTTCTGTTCGTCTTGGATCTTACTCAGTGGATTGTATTTCAATGGAAATTTGGTAGAATTCAAGATCCGAGTGTAACCTCCAGATGCAAGTGTAGATTTCCCTGAGTTAAAGGCTATTTAGATTAGAGTTCAGTTTGATTTTTACCTGCCAATACTTTCAACTGAAATAAGTAATACTTGCAGTAAAAAATACTTTCAACTAAAAAAATAATTTCAGTAAAAAAAAAAGAATAGTTTTAGTAAAAAAGAATACTTTAAACTAAAAAAAATACTTAAAAATATATTTCAACTAATAAAATAATACTTTTAACTAAAAAAAGAATGCTTTCAACTAACACACATGAAAAGTGGTTTCAAGTCATTGCTAAGTTTTTTTCCCCTGAAAATATTGTGTTAAAATAAGATGTTTGTTTTTTTCCCTGATTGTAAACCTCGAGCATGGCTTTCACTCTCTATACTTTGAGATAGGTCTTCTTATTCTTTTAGGCTCTGTTGTAATGAATTAATGATCTTTTTCTCTTGCAGAGTTATTCCCCAAGCCAATATTAGCTGCTTCTATGCATACACTGGATGAGAACAAAGACTTAACCCTGAGCTGCAGCATCAGTAGTTCTCGGAAAGCCAACTTCTCCATTCTGAGGAAGGGCTCCAACAGAGACATCTTGCTGAAAAACTCCAGAAACTTCACCATGAGAGTTCGTGTGAATGACACTGGATCCTATAGCTGTAAAGCTGAAGTAAAAGGAATAGTCAAGGAGAGCAAACCTGTCAAGATAAATGTTTATGGTGAGTGGATACAGAGGTTTAGAAACCAGTGGTAGAGGGAAAAAATCAAGACCATAAGCTTAGCACATCTGTTTACTGAATCAGTGTCTGCTGCATGAACTAGCAGGAGGACTGACTCCTGGTCAGAGCTAGTTCTGGAGTTTGGATTATCCACAGCTCTGTCACTGATCCTTTTCTTTGGTTTTCCCTTACATTCTCCTGGTATGCTATTTTATTTTAAGTCATGTATCATCGATGCCTTTTTTTGTTGGAAGAGACCTTTAAAATCGTCTTCCAACTGTTAACCCAGCACTGCCAGGGCATCACTAACCCATGTCCCTGAGTGCCACACACCTTTTATATCCCTCCAGGGATGGTGACACCACCACTTCCCTGGGCAGCCTGTTCCAGGGCTTTACAAATCTTTAGGGGAAGAAATTCTTTCTAATTTCCAACCTAAACCTCCCCTGATGCAACTTGAGGCTGTTTCCTCTTGTCCTAATGCTTGTTCCTTGGGAGAAGAGCCTGACCCTACCTGGCTCCAACCTCCTGTCAGGAGCTGTTGAGAATGGGAAGGTCTCCCCTGAGCCTCCTTTTCTGCAGGCTAAACACCCCCAGATCCCTCAGCTGCTCCTCACCACACCTGTGCTCCAGACCCTTCTCAGCTCCATTGCCCTTCTCTGTGTGCACACTAGCTAAATATTGTCTATTTATATCTTTTCTATAAACCAGTATCTTAACATTTAGTTTATGCAGTGCAATTTGCCACAATTTTTCCTTTTATTCCCCATGTAGCTCCAGTCTCCAAGCCAACTCTTTCTGTTGTCAGTGGTTTACCAGAGGTGGTGCTGGGGAAGCCTCTGTGGTTAATCTGTCGCTCAGTGATGGGAACACCACCAATAACCTTCACATTCTACAAAGGAAATGAAGTGAAGAAAATAGTAACTAATGACACATATGCTATGTTCCTGGATGAAAATATTAGACAAAATGATCAAAGAGGATACAAATGTGAAGCTAGAAATAATCACTCCAGTGGTATGGAAACTAGCAACATTCTGAATGTCACAGTAATAGGTAAGCCTGGTTTGTTCTTATCTTTTGTCATATCTTTCTTTTTGGAACTGCAGCAGCAAATGATGGACCAAGTAAAATGTTGACATGTTTTTGTTCACTTGTGTGAAAACTAGTTGAAGATCTGTACCTTTATCTTTGCTTAGTAGTGTCATCCTTACCTTCCTTTGGCAGGGTTGGTCAGTTCCATCAGTCTGATGTCAAAGCATTGGATTATTTTGGTTGTGGCTCAGTAATACCTGGTGAAAGACCAGAAGAGCTGCCTATCTTATGCATGCTCTGACACCTGTGTTGATGTCATCTGACTACACAGTAACCACATACAACTACTGGAAAAAAATAAGACTTCTTTGGGATTATAAGGGAAATGGTGGTGGCAAATCCACTTGCAGAGCCATTTTAACCCATATCCTTGGCTCCTTGCTACTTTTCTTGAATGCTCTTAGCAGTATTTTAGCTTTACCTAACCTGATTATAGCAAAGTAATCCAGGACCAGAACACAAGTCTATTTTTGACATGTTGAAAAGAAGAGGGAATCTCTTTCCATCAAGGAGTTTTCAGTTTTGTGTCCTGGCTTGAATCCAAATTATGTTGGTTTTAATGTGATAAACATGTGGTTAACAGGCTGGTTTCATTCTGAGTTTTGACACTGGGTTGTATATGACTAGAACAGGTAGTTCAGAGATGTTATCTTCTGAGTCAGGTGTGTTATTTCACAGCTGAAGGACATGCTCTGAGCCCCCAAACAGGTCTTTAATACAGTATTTGCATTTGCCTAGACTATAGAAGTAGGACTGCACCTTAAGTCCATCAGTTCCACCAGGATATGCTTTGCTAACACTAGAGAGAAGCTGAATGATAAACTCTGAAGAGATTTATCCAGTGAGATTTAAAGTGAAGGTAATTTGAAATAACAAGTAACAAACAAATACAAAGCATCATCTTAGTCCATTGGCAAGTGGGTATTGCTGGAACCAGTGTATCCCAGCTGTTAGAGTAGTGGGTCAGGATGTATTGTGACACTGTTTGGAAGTTCTGAATAAAAAAAGTCACATTTTGCACCACCACTTCCTGAGGTTGTAATTTTAAATTCTCTGTGTTCTTTCCCTTCTGTGGGTGCAAGGTTTGAAAAAAAAAAAAAAAAAAAAAAAGACATTTAATAGAGCAATCCTCTCTGTCATGGGATCAGCCAGAGTAACCCCTGGTTTATATCCACATCTGTTTCCTATGTAATACAAATACAGCTTTCATGACTAGCATCTTTTCATGTCAATCTGGTTTCCTCCTCCTGCTTCTGCACCAGTGTTACCTTAGTGACTCCTCCTTCACATCTGCCTTGTGTGATCCATGATCCTGCCCCAATCACGTTTCCTGTATTGCCAGAGAAATTTTGTACAGCAATTTTAGCAAAACAGATGCTTTGTATTCCAAACATTTTGTGAAGACATTTACAAAAAACATTTTACATGTTTAAATGCAAACTAACTTCTCTCCCTGTGGTTGCTATATTCTGTAACCATTAGAATTTGGGGCTTGCTTGTGCCTTGGAAGAACTTGATCCATGATCTGCTGATATTCACTGCTGGATATTAAATGTTACAAGAATGGTATAATACTGTTAGCATAAAAACAGCATAACTCGACAGAACTATGAAAGCATAGCTGCATAAATTGAATTATAATTATTTATGCTATCAAATTGCTGAGTGTATTATTTCTGAAAATTAATTGATTTGTAGGTTGGGACCAAAGGAGATTAAGGACAGAAGCTGGCTGACTTCTGTGGACTGGATATGGTTTCCCTCTGTGTCTTTGTTTCTTTATAGTTATAAAAACATGTACTAGGGGATGCTGTCTGGCAGAGACTGTTCAGAAGGATTCATACTGTGCATTCAGGCTCTGTTTAAGCACTAAAGCAAGTCTCTCTACAATATAATATTGTATCATCAAAGCTATTTCTACTAGTGATAATACTGGTTTTCTTTGTGCCTTTCTCTGCAGTACCAATCAAGAATGCCAGCTTGGGCAGCATTCCATTTGGAGAAGTGGAGGATGGCAGTGAGACTGCTTTTCTCTGCTCAGTGAATGGAGGGTCCTGGCCAATCCACTTCAGGTTTTTTAGAAAAACTGATCGGGAAATTCTTCTGTATGAGAAAAGTGAGAATGCAGACAGAATGGTGTGGCACAAGGCAACAATGAAGAGGAAGGACACAGGGACATATTTCTGCATGGCATCCAATCGAGCTAATGTGGATGTGAAAAGCCATCCCATAACCATCAGTGGTAAGAGAACTCTTCTGATCAGCTGCATGCTCAGTCATCATGACACAGGGGGTGTTAGCTGGGATGTTACTAACTCTAACTCCCTCACTTGTGTTTGTTCCACCATTGTCAGGAGTTAAACAGAGATAGTCTAACTTACACAGAAAAGTTTAAGGGATGCTTAAAGCCAAAGGAGCCAGATGCCAGCTAAAAACAACCCATTGCACTGAGTTGAGAGACTCACTAGTGAACTGGACATGCAAGTCTCCTTAATGTTCTTGCCCAGTGTGTAAGGCCAGTTTGTAGTAAAAAGAAATGTCAGGAACTGTAGAAGTTGGTGATGATGACCTGTCACTGTACATACTCTCCTAAACACATCTGTCTTCTTTCCAGTCATCTTGGCAGCCTGGCAGAAAGGAATCATTGCTGCCTTTGTCCTCATACTCATTGCTGGAGCAGCAGCTCTCATTTCATGGTGGTTTTTTCGTAAGAAGAAAAAGGGTAATGAACAGTTCTTGTCTATTTGTTTGGTGACAAATGCATTGCAGTGAAACTTGTGTTTGTTTCAGGAGCCAAGACATGTTGGGGTGAGGCTTCAAGAAATGATTACATACAATTTAAAAAGCTAAAAGTCCTCTTGAAAATGCTGGGTGGCCCAAATGAAGCTGCAAGTGTTCTTAATGGTTTTTTAACATTAAGTTTTCCATGTACGTTGGGCAGAATGAGAGCATGTAACTAATGGTGCTGGGAAGAAGGCACTAGTGAAGCAGAGATTGTGCTGTTCTGGTGCACTCCTGGGTCTGGAATGTGGGTGCAATGTAGAGGCAGACAGGGATTGAGAAGTTTTTTGATCTCTTAAAGAACTATGACAACTTGATTTGGGATCAGGTGCAATTGGGGTACTTCTCCACTCCCCATGAAACAAACAAGATCATTAGATTGTGGAGATGTTTTTGGTTTTATTTTTTTTCCCACACTCTAATATAATTTCACTTAGGTATTTGTCCTTTATCATTAAGGTGTTCTTTCAGATCTTGTTCTTTCAGAAAATAAGTAAATCTGGTTTATCCTGTGATATGTAGTACATTGCAAAATATTGGAGGCAATATGCAGTATCTGGGTGTCCCAGACTGCTTAAGTTGGCCAGGCTGAAGTCAGGGGTTTGGTATCTTAGGTTCTCTGTGAAAGAAACATTTAAGGGACCTGAGTGACAAACAGGATGTAAAACACTAATTGTGATAGCCAAGAGAAATTACTCTGACTTAGGTGGATAATCACTATATTTATGTTTTGATTTTTACTTCAAAATTATTTTACTTGTGCAATTTATTAATAGATGGTTTTATTTTTCTTTGTCAAGCTAAAGGACCATCCATGGAGATGTCTGGGTAAGATGTTTTGCTTTTTGGGAATGGTGAAATGTTCCAGTTAGGGCTGGAGGCCTCCCACCATATGAATATGGTCTATTATGGCACACACCTGCAGACAATGGATGGTTGTGTTTCATGTACCACCTGCTAACACAACAACAGGATGAGGAAATAGTCTAAAAATA
Organism: Corythornis vintsioides; assembly: GCA_025447755.1. Lineage (NCBI taxonomy): Eukaryota > Metazoa > Chordata > Aves > Coraciiformes > Alcedinidae > Corythornis > Corythornis vintsioides. The sequence goes on along the minus strand of JAOEGS010013033.1, from coordinate 148,238 downwards.
GAAAAAAATGGCTAACTAAGAGAAATGGAAGAATGTCAGGCCTGCATTTGAATGCATTTAGGTATGAAATTAATAATACAGAGATCTATCTTAAAGAAGAATAATGCCAGAGGGAACATTTTTCACCTTATAGTTTGTTCTTTTCTTAAAGATAAAGGCAAAATTTTCATTAGTTTCAAGAATGTGTGGTGGTCAGCATAGACAATATCTTTGCATATCATCATGTTATTTTTATTAACTGGCTTTGGATAATGACATCAACTTTTATTGGTTTGCTTTTCAGTTCTGCCTTGGCCACAAACTTGGCAAGTGGAAAAATGACAGGACAGCACAATGATGGAGACTACTATTCAGGTAGACTCTTCATGAGTTGGCTTCATTAAATGTTAATTTGAGGTTTTGGACTTAGATGCCTGTTGTTTGGATAGGGCCCAATGTTTGGGGAATACAGAGGAATACCAATAACATTCTCCCAAGTATCCTCTATCATTTTGGCTTTGTACAGTTTTTTATGAGCACTCCTTATGTAAAGATTGGATTTTAAGTCTGCTCAGACATTTCTAGCAGGGAATCAGTTAACAATATTACAGATGGAGAAATCATGGTAAAAGAAAATTATTTTCAGTAATTTTTGGATTGTTTTGACACAGCTGCAATAAAATTATTTCAGAGAGGAAATTTGAGTAGCTGCACATGGTTTTGTGATGTGGCCACAGGGCAGAGATGTTAAGTTGCCAGACTGGTCACCTTCCTTTCCAGGTTCTTTACAAAGATAGGTGGACATGTTGTTTAGAGTACATTATAGAAACAAAGTTACCCCTTGGGTGTTTTTTAGCTCAACATTTTAAAAGCCATGTTTTTCCTACCTGTAGTATATGAATGTCTTAGGGATGAATCTAAAAGCAGTTCTCATGTGTAAATAAGTATCATGACAATAGGAGTTGTATCTGTGTAACAGATTGGCTGTAATAAGTATTTCAGCTGAACTTTTGCTTCAATATTTTAGGATCAGGTTACATTGAAGACAATGAAAATCACATGAAATCAACAGATGAGAGTAAAGGTAATTTCACATTTAAACAATAGTTGTACAAATTGTTTTATGATTGAAAGTTGTGATATTTTCTAATGGTGCAAAATGACAGTGATAGGACCCATTTGCCAACTGTATTATGAAGTGTAATTAAATGTGCAGGATTCCAGGCCATACAAGGATGGTATCCAAGTACACCTTAGACTTTTTAAATTTTAAGTTCTATACAACAATTATTCATATATATATATATATTTATATTAATCTTTTCTATAGACTTCTGCTTGTTCTACTTCTCTGTCTTTCCTTCATTTCTGCAGGTCTTTCAATATTTAAGCACTAAACCTAATCTGCTATAAAATCCAAATAAAATAACCTGTCAAATAGCTTGAGACACTGTGTGGGCTATATAGACACATATATTCATTACAGCATGTCATCAAACACATTGTATTCCTCAAGAATGGTGTTTTGAAGACATTTAGTCAGAGAATAGTACTTAAACATGGGGATGTTGCCATCTGAAAGCACAGTTCATCCCATATATTTTTTTTTTTATATTGATCTGAAAGTGTTCTCATTAGTTAGATGCAATTTCTCATGACTTATAGTACATTTTGACTTGGTCATCTCTTGGACCATGAGTTGAAAGATAGTTGGAAAGACATCTAGAGTACCTAAAGATCAAAGTTAATCTAAAATTATTTCAGAGCATGGAACTAGACTCCTGCAGAAACCTGTAGGCAACATAGGTGGCAGGAATTTCCAACTGATAATTCTTTGATGCAATTTTGAGTGTGCAGAGCAGCATTGCACCTCAAAACTGAGCAAGGTGCTTCACTAAGTTAATTTCACAAGAAAACTTGTAAACCACCTTGAGACACTAGCTCAATGACTCTTGCTTTTTCCATTGTATCCTACCTGTTTCAGATGAAATGGGCTCTGGCCTAATAGTCTGAATGTGTGCCAGAAATAAATGGGTTCAACCCTCTCCTACTGTGGATTGGGCAGCTTCATTAAAACCAACTAGGCTACTGCAGATCTCTCTGCCAGGTGTGGAAAACAGGTCTATTACTCATATACCTCTAAAAATAACACTATCTGTTCTGCATTTGTGTGGCAGTAGCTTTTACTTCAGCAAGCAGAAGGAAAGATGTGCATGGAAATAAAATTTCACTGTGGCCTGAATAAGTCAAATTAGAACTAGAGAGAGATTCTCATGCAAAACAAACATACAGCCAGCAGAATCCTGGGAACACAAGGCTGTACTGATAATTCAGAATCACTCCTGCTGTAGGAAGCCTGCCATTTAAAATTAATTTTTAACTAATATGCCACTTTTTGTTCAGTTTTGTTTGTTTGTTTTTAATTTTCCTTTCATCAGTGTTATTGGAAGGCTGCTCCAAAATTTTGCTCTGCTAATCATTAGGTGTTCAATTTCTGTTCTAAAAAAGCCACAAGCAGTTCTTCAGGATTCCAGTGATGACTCCTGTGGTTCCTTCCAGCTTTTACAGAAATCTGGGATAAAACCATCCCTACCCTAAGGAAAAGAAAGTAGAAAGCAACAGCTGTTTCCTGTGTCAGTTGTATTCAGGTAGCCAGTACCTGTCAGGCAGTAGTCTTAGTAAATCAGGGGTCTAGTTGTCAGACTTTCCCTGGGCATTGTGGAAGGGAAGCATTTTGAGGAGGAAGATGGATTGCCTTTCTCGGTATTCCTTGGAGAGCTTGAAGGGAGACAGAGAAGTGCTGAAATTGCTTGTTGGCAAAGCAGAAATTAGCAGGGAGGCTATGAAAGGCTTAGAGAGGCTTTAAACGTGAGGAAAAGTGGAGAATGGGAAGAAAAGGAGGAAAAAGTAATGGCAAGGAGAGAAATGGAAGAGAGAGGAGCTGGAACTGGAGCAGGAATATAGGGGAATCTCAGGTAATTCCCTACTCCATTTGCATTGTGCCACTTCTGAAGGTGTTAAATTGAAAGTAAGAGTTCTAGGCACACCCACAGTTTCAGACATCTGGCTTGAGTTGGTCTCCTGCCTTTCAGCCTGGGCTGACCCTTAGGTTGGCCTTACAACTTTTAGCAGAGTGTCTTGCATCTGCCAGAAGTAGGGCCTGATTCTGCACCTATCAAAGTCAATGAGGACTTGTCATTAATTTCAGTGGCAGCAGGATCAGGCCCACAGCTCAAATGAAGCATGCAGTCCTACAAAGAAACATCTTCTTGATATTTTTGGGGCAGGACCTGACCTTGAGAGTGCTGAGGTGGAGTACACTGAAGTTGAAGTATCAACGCTTGATCCTCACAGAGGTAATAACTGTCTGGCCTCTATGGTTGTGTTCTGGGAGCAACTCTGGGCATGTTGCCCCTCCCTGCCACTGGTCAGATATTGGCACCCTTGAATGTAAGAGCAGGTTGTGTTTTGTGTGCTTGACAGTTTTGTACCAGTGCTGCTCCTGAATCCTAGACCATGCTGTGGCAACCACCCTGTTGTTCATTGTAGCCCTTCTGCCCCTGGGATCCTCTCGTGCACTTGCCCTTCCCATCCACATGAGGTCTGTGCAGAGCAAGGCTCCCAGCTGGAGCTGTGACCCTGAGCAGAAGCAGCCTGCTCTGAATCTTCATGTTCTAGAGTCCAAACTTGCTGAGAGCCACAGCACAGGATAATGGAGAGAACAGAGAGCAGTGGAATTTCCTCCTATATAAAGGAACTGGTTGAAGGGTCAAAGCTGTAATTCACTTGTGATGAAAAAGAAAGAGCCATGTAGATTTAATCTCAATCTGGGGAGGCCTGGACACTATCCTGGATTTTGTAGCATGTTAAACAGAGAAATGAGAATACTGCTGCCAAGGTAACTGGAGGCTCCTGCCTGTAGTTCTGTGGTAACAGTAACCAGACCTCCAGGCATGAGGCTGAGATACATGTCCCTGCAGCCTTGAAGGAGAAATATCCACTGAAGCTTTTTCTCAACACCCAAATGCCCCCCTTAGTCATTTTGTCATCTAGAGAACTGATATCATTGTGCCCTTGTGTTGAGAGCTGGTGAATCTTTCAGAAATACACAGAAAGTTTCAAGTAGCTGAGAGTGAATAAAGCCCATGAGAGCCATTTATGCTCTGCTCTAGCTCCTTTGCTTTAGCTAAGTGAGAAGCAGACTGAAGAAAAAAGGGATAAATTTGCTTTTTCCCATAGGAAGGACCACTTACTTATTTCAGAGACATTAATGTTTAGTTACTAATACAGATGTTTGGGCAAAAGTCCTCACTCTTCAAGCTTTGCAGCTGGACCAGCCAGTCCTATTCTTCCTCTGTTTTCATATTAATCACAGTTTTCCCTGTGTTTCAAGCTTGCTATTTATCCACCTCTGCTAAGTTCTTCGCTGAGATTCCATAGTTGTTGTTGCCTTCTTCAGAACAGGGCTAATACTTCATTGTTCCAACTCTTTCTGAGCATGCACTGCACAATACAATGGTGTAGCATGGGGAAGAAGTGCCAGTGCATCATTATTTAAATGAAAAACCCTATTAAATGCAAGCTCAGCATCTCAAAAAATGGCTTTTCTCATCCCACTCCTGATCCATACCACTATTCCAGTATACCAGAATGAGTAATAAGATAGTATCCATGCTGTGTGGACTGAACCCCATTCAACTGCAAACTGCAAACTGACCTTTAAAAGACAATGTGTAAATGAGATCAGAAGATTTTCACTGAATGCTGTCTCAGGGTGCAGAGCTGTGTCTGACATGCAGAACATGAATTGATTCTGTCAGACTGAGCTGTGCTTCAAGTATATGGAGATTTGATAGCTCCCTAATGTATTTCTTTGGTTACACCAGGGCCTTGAGTGAAGGCTTAGCAAATGCATGCTCTGGGTGTGGAAATGGCAACTGCACTGCTTGCAGGTTTTGTGTGTTAATCTTCTAGAGCATCTCGAGGATGTTGCTTAAATGGAAGGAGCTGTAGGAAACTTGAGTTGCAAGATTAATTCCTTTAGCTCTGCACAGCCTATCACAGTGAGAACACAGGATTTATTCCAGGGAAGAGAAAAGCAAAGAAAGATTTGTAATAATAATGTGCACCCAGAAGAGTAATCCAGCCACAGATCCTGCTGCCACGTTGGTGCTGTTGGGCAGGTTTTGTTTCAAATCACAATAGCCCTTCATGTCTGCCTGTGAGTTAAGACCAGTCCTTCTTAGGGAATGTACCTTTCAAATTACCACCTAGCTCCAAATCCTTAGTGTGTCTCTTGATTCCACCTATTTTCTGAATGAAGCCCAAGCACCTCACACTTGCCTTTTCTCTGGGCATGCATTTCTCACCTGGCAGGCTGCACCTAGGCTCTGATGCCTTCTGCCTTGTGAGGAACTCCAGTTTTCTTTCATCTCTGAAGACTAACTTCAGATTCATTTCCCAATCTTTTGTTCCTCCTGCCACTGCTGTCAGTGTTCATCTCAGGGGCAGGAGATTTGTATTTTATGTATTGTGAAAAACTGCTTCATAAATACTGCAGTATCCAAGATAGAACAGTGGCTTTTATGTCACTTTTGGGAATCAGGAATAATTGAATGCCACCTCAGAACAAATTTACATACTTGTAGAAGGATGAACATCTTGTCTTTGACAGTAAAGAACTACTTACATTTGAAAACAGTGGTTTCACCCTATTTTTCCAGCCATGTCTGCACTAGCTGATCATTTCTGCAATACTTCTAAACACAGAACAATGTGAATAGGCTGGTGCATCAAGAGCTCTGTATGTACTGTGCTTCTGGGTGAGGAGCAGAAAACAGGGTTCATTACAGTGAGTGGTAAGCTTGCTAGAAGCAAATTTGCATTGCTTTGTTTTACAGCTTCCACCTGGTAATAAATTGATACCTAATTTCTGGAAGTTAATTCAATATTTAAAGAGGTTGTAATTCTAGAGAATGATTAAACCGAATGTTTATGGAGATCCTATGTTTGACTAGAGTAAAAATAGCAAAAAGATGGCAAAGTGGTTTAGATCCTTTATTATTAATCCCAGATAAACAAAAGCCAGTGTTAAAGATCAGGAAATACTCCTAAAATGAGGAGGGAGAAACCTCTAATCATGCCTGAGTGAGAACGTGCATGGTCTTTACTGTCATAGCTGGTTGGTTATCTGCAGGGTGGCAACAGTGGGAACAAAATGCAAATGCCAAATAATCCAAGTAATTTCTCCTAGCACTTTTTTTTTTTTTCAGTGCCGAGATGACTTTTGGAAGATTAACAAAGTAAATAACAAGGGCAGTGGTAAAATAGGTCTGAAGAAAAAAAACTAAAAGCAAGCTGAGGAAATGCCACCCAAAAATCTTTCCACAAGAGTCTACAGGGGTATATTTAGGACTGTAATCTGCTAAAAAAAAACAACAAAAAACACTGCTCCAAATGAAATAAGCTACTTCTCATTAAAATTCTGAGACAATTAGTTCTTGCTTCACTGAAAACTGACTTGATCATTTAAGCAATAGTGCAGAGAAATGCTCTTCAACATCTTCAGCCTATTTTGCTAAGGAAGTTCTGTCCAAGCTGCAGGTTTGAAAGCTGGGATTAGGCACTTGGTGAGGTGTTAACTCCTACTGGCCTTGGAATTAATAGCAGTTTTGCAATTCAGTTGTGATCTGTTAGCTCCCAGTATTCAAAAGATGCTTAATAGAATCTTAAAAAAGGAAAATAGCTTTGGGAAGTCAGAATGTGGTGCCAGAGACACTCAGGTTCTTCAGAGCAATGCAGAACAGCAACACTCCTGATTTGGATTCTGGCTGCAGATCAATGTGTTTGAATTCTTTAAAGAATTAACATAAAGGGTTTGGGGTTTTTTTAAATACCTAGAGTACAGGATTCTATATCCAGAAATGTTAATTTTCTTTCCAGTTTCTTTCAGAGGGAGAACAACCATTTTCTCTCACTCTGTTTTCTTTTTTTCTTTATTTTTTTTCAACTAAGTGGAAAAACCTAACTTCCTGGTTTATTGAAGATCCACAGAAACTGGAGGTAGAGTTTTGAGATTTTCCAAGAGACTCAGATTAAGTGAAATGGATGAATGTTTCTAAACATTGCTTTGATGTCCTTGAACAGCTCCTGGACCCTGCACAGGCCTTGGTAACAAGCCAAGAAAGTGGGTTTAAATGCAGGGAGTTCTGGAGCACTTTGCTTTGCTATGGTTGCCCAGGGATTCTTAATCTACAACCATGCAAGAAATCAAGGAAATAGTTCTAATCTCCTGCTAGCCAGAGCTGTGTTTACACTGACCATAGAGAAACAGAGTTGTTGCTATTTTCAGGCTTTTAGATGAGGCTCTGCCCCAGCCTGTAGTTCTCTATCAAAACTATGATTAGTTTTCATAGATGTCAGACAGCAAAAAAAGGAAGAGCTCTTGCTTTTCATCTCATGTAAGAGCAGAGGTTTTCCAGGGGCTTCTTTGTAAACCCAAGGGTCTGAAGAGTCAGCACCTAAGACTAACATGGCATTTGTATCCCAGCTGTGCCCTTGGAGGTACAAACCTTCTGTCTGCTTTTTCTCCTTCCTTGGTATCTTTCCACAAGCCTTCTCAGCCTTCTGCTTTCTCCACCTGATCTCAGTGCACTAACAGAAGAGCCTGCCATGCTCAGGGACTCAGACCTTGCCCAGATAGCACCTAAAGAGAAGCCATGCAGTTTGAAATCTGCAAATAGTCATCTGAGACATTTCACAAAGACCAGCAAATTGGATGATTTTTGTGCCTCTATGATAAAATCAGGCTAGTTGGCAAAAGATGGTGGTAAAAAAAATCATTTTTATGATGGGAGAGACATCTTTTGGAACCTTACAGTCTGGGTTTGGGGGAAGGGGTGCAGTTGCTTTTTCATACAGACTTCACAGGCTCATTGCTGCTTATGTAACTACTTCCTCTGAAAGTAAAACAGTGTGTTCTGTTTGTTTAAGGAGCTTTTCATAAAGCAAACAAAAATTTTAAAAAAAGAAAAAGAAAAAAGGAAAAAAAATTGATTCTGTGCCAATACATTTTCCAGCTCCTGTACAGAAGGGGACTGAAACAGTTTATAGTGAAATCAGAAAAGCTAATAATGGTAAGTAAGCTAGTGAAAAATTAAACACATAAAGGAAGCATTTGTATAGAGATTAGGCATAAGCTTGTGACTACATAGTTTAGAAGCTAAATGCCATAAAAAGAGACCCAAGTCCCATCAGCACATACCTGAGGGCAGCTATGAAATCTCAGGTGTTGATAAACTGTGTAGCACCTTCATGGTTTCTCACAAACCCATGATACTTAATGCAGTGAGTAAATACTGGTAGCATCTTCTCCATCAGCCCATTTCCACTGCATCTGCTAAATAGTTTGGCCATACAGCTGGCCCTGAGTCTGAGCATGCCCTGCTAGGGATAAGGATGCTGTGCTGTGTTATCTCAAACTGCTCATGAAAATGATGTTCCTCTTAATTGAGCATGTTTGCCACTTAGTTACAAAATCCTACATGGGTTTTGGAGAGAACCCCAGCAAAAAGCCTCCAACAACAAATTCTAACCAACTGGAATATGATCATTTCAGTAGGGTGGGTTGTTTGTTTTAAGCACTGTAAAAAATTGTCAGGGATTGTACTTGCCAGCCACTCTATCCTTCCACCTCCTGTAACACAGACTTGTGTGTGCAGGCATTAGCAGCTTACTGGCAATTACTTCTATAAATGTTCTGGCATTAATGAGTTCAGAGACAGTAGGTCAAAAGCATTTTTTCATGACTTGTCTAAGACTACATCAGAAAGGATTTCCTTTCCTCTCTTTGTGTTAGGATTTGTAATTATTAGGGTTGTAAACTGCTCAGGTTTTGTCCCCATCCATGTCACTAAGTGGGTTTGTTGTGTGCCATTTTTAATTTTTGATCATTGTGGTTTAATTTGCTATTTTTTAGTATGTAAGGGATTTCCTGCCTGGCCTGACACTATTCTGTTTCTAGGGAATCTTTCACATGAGATTCTCCAAGCATCTTAGAAAACATTAGTTGACTCTCCCTTGTGAGGACTTATAAGGCAATTTTTATCTCCCTTTTACAGCTGAGTAAACAGAGAGATGAGGTCACTTGTTTAAGGCAATGTGTTTAGAGAGTGACAACAGTGGCAACAGAATTCCAGAATCCTGACTCCTAGCTTGGTGCTGAGCCTGTGTGGTTTACTCATTTCTCACAGCCTTGCAGTGAAAAGCAGAATGTCATCTACACCAAAGAAAGGGGCTGGGCACTTCATGTAGGATGACCTGGCAGCTTCAGGAGGAAAAACCAGCTCATTTCAGGGCTGAACCCAAAGGCCATTATGTTCTGAAAAGTTTTCCAGTGCACTGGATGTGTAAGAAGCTGCAGAAGCTGACAGCATAACCCCTGGCTTGCTTTCTGCCAAGGTGTGAAGCTGATTATTACACCTTGCACCATTCCTATTTTTGACACAAGGGAAAACATTACCAACAGAAGGATGTTTTGTGAGCTGTAGTGTCAACTCCAGGTTGGTAGCAGAGCTGTAATTTAAAGCACTTATAAAGTGCAATAAAATGAGGTATGATTGAAAGACTGAGCTGAATTAGCCCAATGCTGCTCCAACACCCCTTAATCTTGCAGTCCACCTGCTATTCTGTGTGCAACATTCTGCAGTTCCAGTTATACTTGGAAACACAGGAGCAGTTTATTGTTTTAATCACGTCTGTTTTTCCTGACTGATCCACAGGAAAGGTGTTTCAGGGAGATAAGCAGTGCATCACAGCTCTGCACTTGCTTTGGATAGCTACAGTCTGCTGAAATGGAACATTCCCTTGGATCTTTTGATAGGCTGTGTGATTGCAAGGTGGCAAAGTGTAAATGCAGTGGAGGATCCCTAGGAAATAGATCTATCTTCCCAAGTACTGTAATAGATTGTAATATGAGTATATTAAAGGCCCATTGTGAAAGATGCTGAACATTACTGGTGGGTGCAAAAGGTGGTTTACCATATAATCTTCCCTCAGTTTAAATATTCTCTATGAATTTTCAGCAAATCCCCAAGACTAAAATTCCACTTCAGGAACTTCATGGTTCAGAAACACATGGCCTCTGGGGAAGTGCCATGGATCTGGGAATTGGTGTCAGCTCCCCAGTTTGAGACCTGTGTAACATTCTGTGGTGATTATTTCTTTGTAGGTAACTTTTGTGGTGTGGGTTTGTGCTTCATAAGCAATGTGTCTTTTGAAGGAGTTGTCTGTGCAGTCCAGAAAAGGTGTCCAGTAGAGAGGAGGCTGAAGGGCTGTCAGTAGTTATGTCTGATGCAATTCTTTGTGACTGAGCTAAACCATTTTTCCTCTTCATCTTTATGATGGCTCTTGCTGCTGTCCCCTGCAAGGCAGATGCCATGTCAGCAACTGACTTCTTCGTATTTTGAACTCTGCATCTATTGCTTGTCCTTATTCCAGATCATGAATCCATAGTGCAGAGAATGCTCTAAACTTTCCCAAGCCTCAGGCCTTTGGCAGTGGGCTGAGCATCTGCTATTATTCCTTTTTATTCTCCTGGAATTGGGTATGTTATCTCCTGTCACTGTCATTTTAGTGTCTCCATCACACTATGGCAAGACTTCCCACCCTATCTGCTGTGCTGCTTTCCTTATTCTGAGCACCAGGCCTGAAGAGGTGTTACATTAAAGATCAACAGAAACAAACTGTCAACATTTTGAGTCCCAAAAGACCTGCATGTGGTTGACTACAGTTGACCTGCATGTGGTTAACCACAGGTAACCTGTTAACAGAGGGAAAAGCAGGTCATTTGTCACATTCCAGTGTAGTCAGCTGAAAGACAAATAATAGTAGTGCAGCTAGAGAATGTCAGAGTCTCTATCTGGATGCTAGATTTCCTCTGGTATGGTGAGAGGTGTCAGGAGGATGCTGGTCACTAGCATTGTCTCTGGAAGCAGCTCCAAGAGATCAAGTTGTCCTGGTGCTGTTATTGGAAGGCTAGCTTAATTCAGAGAAAGAAGATTTAGTGTTGAGGAAGTTTAAAGCCTTTTCTGGAGCAATAGGCTGTTACTTCAGTATTTCATAAAATACCTGAAGCTTTAAGCCTCAGCTATAATTGAATCCTTAAATCCAAATGGCAGTTGAGGGAATGGGCATAAGTAGTACCAGCCAGGTCAGTAACACCTTTACCCTTCCACCTATCACTAATTTCCTTAAAATACTGCTTTCTCTGGTTGCTCTATGGAAAGGTCACAGTATATTGGAGACAGGAATATCCAGCCCAGTCCCAGAGCTGTTGCTTTTTGCTCAGAACTCAGACAGTCTGAAACTTAAGCAAAACAGGCAATTGTCTACATCAACAGCCTGCCAAGAATGAGAAAATGCCTGTGACCCTGCTGCCTACTTTGCCTGGGCTGGAGTCCCCCTGGGCCAGGCTGGCAGCTGATGCCCTTCCTGAGGGAGGGTTTGGGATGTGTCAGTAAGTTCAGCTGGGTGGGTGGGTGGAGGCTCTTTAATGGCACCATTTGCTTCCATCACACCTTCCACCCCCCGAGGAGGCAGCAGAGGGGCAGGAAATCCAACCATCTCCATAGTGGTTCTTTATCTCAGCTCCACCTCTTCCCTCAATGTTCTTGAGGCACCACAGTTCTGTTCATGGTGTTGGGAAGGCTACAGCCAACTCCAGGCCACGCATTTCCTTACATTTTTCAGGATATTTCTTGTGGAAACCACCTTGTCAGTACATTCTTGCTCCTCCAGTGATCTTGGCCTTTGTTCTGTGTCAGAGCCAAAGCTCCCAGGAGCCAGTGGCAGGCTGTGCACTGAATGGAACTGCTGGTGGCTTTTTGGAATATAGCTATTCAGAGTTTCTTTTTTAGGAGAATGGAAACCTAGTGAACAAAATGCAGAGCTAGCCTTTATGATGCTAAGTCTGGAAAAATGGTCACTTGGAAGTGACTGCAGTGGTGAGACAGGAAATTCTACTAGTCCTATTGCAACCAACAATGTACTGTGGAAAAATAAATATATCCCCGTGGAAAGAGGCTTGAGAAATCCCCATTGCATTCAGTGGTTTGGAACAAACTATTAGAAATCAGCTCTAGCAATCAGGAAATCTGCTCAAATACTTTCCTGCTACTGGGCCTCAGGCTTAACACCTCTGTACTCAGCCAGAATTTCCCACCAATGCCTTTTCCAGCACAGGGTCTGAGGATTCATTGTTATTCAAAATGCAGACCTTAGCACATGCTAGTTGCAGTCTGAAATAATGCAAATAACCCTCTCCAAACTCAAAAGGGTTAGTTTTGAGACATATTCTAGACCAAAGCCTGGATCTGTCAGACATGGATTCCAGAGCCAAATGCTTACAAGAGCAGCAGCCAAATATTCATCCAAGGCAGATGGTTTCAGAAAGGCAGAGATATGGAGGGAGCTCCTGACCCTGCTTGACCCTGACACTCAAAGTGTTCTGCTCCTGTTCCCAAGCTGCCTGCCAAGGTTCTCTGGTTAGAAGCTCCTGCTCCAGTAAAAGGCTTGGCAGAATGGACTGTGTGTCTGCTGCTCAGCATCTTCAGCTGAGGATCCAGCATTTTAGCTTCCAGCAGTGCTGGAGGTGGGTTGGGATGGATTATAAATTGCAGCTGTTCAGGGATGTGTTCTCTGCTCCATAGCCTCTAGCAGTGAGAAAGGGCAGAGCAGGTGGGGATTGTCAGTGTCTTCAATTCCTGCCATTCATGTATTCCTTTGTAAAAAGTGTGTTCTTTGAATTTAAAACTCCATCAACTAAAGTAATAGTGGGTTTAAATCCATCAGAAATCCATAAGAACACCTACTTTTGTTAAACTTTTAGAACTCACCAGCACCAGACCTTCAGCTCTGATGCCCTTCACAAAACATGCAGCTTCTTGTTTGCTGTGGAAGCCTGACCAATTTTTCTGTATCTGGCTAGACTCCAGCATAGCTCATTTCCCTGGTTTTGCTAGCAAGGAAAAGCCAGGTGTCATTTGAAAATCTTTCTGTTCTCTTTCATCACAGTAAAACCAGTGTGGCTCAAGTGAAAAACACTGTATATTTTTAACAGGAATGAAAGAAAACATAGTGAAGAATCAGCAGAAGCACCATGTCATTGTGCTTTCTGTAGGAGCTACATGCTTCTTTACCTGACTGGTGCCTTCTGGAACTCGTGTAGCCTCCCAGCAGCCCTTGGAAAGGAGACAGTTTGACATTCTCCTGGCAGAGATGTGACACAGCTCAAAGCCACACTCTGCTGTCTGGGTGATAGATAACAAGGAGGCAGGGTGTCTGTGCTTGTGACCTAGGAGCTTTGGGGTAGCAAACATCCCGTTGTTTGAAGTTGGGAATTTATACAGAATTCCTCATTTCCTCCTTCCTGTAAGGACAATGCATTGTGACAGGGGCTAAACGACAGCTCGTTAATGCCTCTTCATAAACCCTACTTAGAGTTTTCTCCACTTAAAGTCAAGCTTTGATGTGGCAATAGGTCAGCAGTGGTTTTTGTCACTTCTGTCAGCTTCTGGACACAAAAAGTTTTACATGTTTCCCATGTAACATTTCCCCCCCCCCCCCCTTATCAAACTGGCTAAACATATCAAACATTATATAATAAACATATATAAACATTATCAAACGTGCCAAATATTATGATCAATTTTATGCTGCAATTAAGTTTATGCAGAGGAATAAGGTGCTGTAGTCCCCTCAGTTTTTAATCCTTATCCTAGGCTAAAAGTTCTGAGTAGAACTGTCTTGGAGAAAACTCAAAAAGTGTTAAAATTAATCCTAAGATCTAATTTTTAAAGTTGAATGATCCTAAATGGAAAAGAGTCTGATGATTCTCAGGTTTTCATGGGGATATTTTTATCAACAAAATTTCAGGTGTCTTTGCAGGATCTTATTTGGCTCTGAAAATGGTATCCTGCACTGGATTTCTGCAGGGTGTTATTTTCCTGGCAAGGAGCTGGAAGAGGAAGCATAATGCTCAGGAGAACTTGCCTCTTAAAGGAAGGGTCTTTTTTGTCCAGTAACAGCTTGTGCTCTCAGTAGAGACTTCTGCTCTAAACCATCTTAGGAAAGTTGTCAAACATTAATGGTTCAATGTGGGCTTTGAAATGTCTGGTCCCACCTGTGTGTTTGGACTAAGATAGTGCTTGGAACCTTCTTAGCAGCAGAGCTGGAACCTTAGCTGTAAGGTACACCTTCACAAGATGAACAAAAGAAGTTAGATTAAACACTATTTTCTGGAACATAGAACTGACCACTCTGCAATGTGCTGTTTCATAATTTATAAATTGTCTTTTATTTTGCAGACTCTGTGGAAAACAGGCATTCTGTAAGTATAACTTTTCTGCAAGCAGTTAAATAGAGGGAAAGTGGATTGAGATCATTGTGTGTCTCCTGGGTTAGTGGTCAAAGGTTGCTATGTTGTGTTTACTTGTTGTTCAGGACCTTTACTGGACAGCTACTGGGAGATCCTTCATTTTATTCTTGCTCACAGGCTTTAAGTACCATGTGTATAGAACTGTCAGCTTTACATATCCATGGACTGATGACAAACACTGATCTTCCAAGAATAAGTGTGGAACACCTGCAGAGCTTTGGATATGTGCCACCCAAATTCCTGCTGACAGACTGACAGGTTGGGGATAGTTGCTCCTTGCTTGGAGTTCCCTCTGGACCTGAGGCATTCAAGATTTGCATATGACAACCTGCTAAGATGGTAAATGTGTCACTGGGGACAGAGCTGTTTTTTCAGTCCCATCTGTAAGATCTGTAGGGTGTTTAGAGCCAGTGAATCTCCTGCACACACATATATTCTGTGATTGGAATATTCAGGGATGTGAAGTCCTTCCAAAGATGAGGAGTTAAACACAGGAGGTGTGGCTGGTCACCTGAAGGTGCAGAAGGCACTTTATTCACCATCTCTGGCTGTTCATTTTCATCCACTGCTATAGCAGCTGGGATGACTCAGAGCTGGTGGTAAAAACTGAGACCTTGGAAGAGATTTTAAAGGCAAACAACTTTTTACCTTCGAGTATTTAGCTATGTCACAGTTATGCTGCTCTAACCAAGAGGTGAGAATAATACCATCCATGTTTGGAGGATCTCAGCTAAACAGTTTTGTGAAGGTTCTGAAGGTGGTGAACAGCTTAATAGGTCTAGGAAGCCCTGGGTTTATTATTATTATTTATTTATTTAAAAAATAAAATCTCTTGAATGAGCTGTTATTCTGCTCTCAAGAGACCTAAGAGCCAGGGATCTGAATTTCAGGAGTACTCCAAACCATGTTTTTTCTGCCGTCTACTTTGTGACTTTTGAACTTGAAAAGGAGAGAGAAAGAGAGACAGACTGGTAAATAAGAATCACAATAGCACAGTCTACGTCAGCTTATGGCAGCTATTTGAGTTCTAAAAGGCTCCATCAGCACTCACAGCCCCATGGGATAAAAAAGTAGCCCATTGTATTATTTACAGCCACTGCCAGTGCACTGAAGGTCACAGATTCTGTTCCAATAAACAGACATATATGAACAGGCCAATGGGATTTATAGCATCATTGTCTCTCTTAGTTTAAAGGTTTGTTTTTATTCTTTTCTCTCAATTTTCTAAAAATAAGTTGAGCTGAATCCTCCTCTGGGCTATACCAGGGATTCCTTGGAGACTCATAACAGAAGAAAGTTTGTCCCTGTCCAACAGAAAAGGAAAAATGGTCCAGAATGGCTGTGATAGACATCTGGTGTAAGCCAGGGAGGAATTCTTGTCTGTTTTTTTTTCCCCCTACACCTTACATAATTGATAATGGACATTAGATTGAAGACTAAAGTTTTATGAAGATTTTTTTTTGTTCCTCTTTTCCTGTGGTCAAAAGTGAGTTAAAAAATACTTCTAGAAGTATATTGAGGCTGCTTTAGTAAAAATACACTGACTGTCCCATGTAAATCACTTTCAGCATCGTTTTTTTTGGCCATTAAATCCAGACAATCTACAAGGAAATGCTAGATTCAAGGGAGAAAAGTGTCACCTGAGGGCAGTGTTTTATGTTGTCTGAATAAACTCCTGTTAACAGTAGGAGAGTAATAAAGCTAGTTACTCCATAAACCTAACCATTTTCAGAAACATCCTGAAGAGGAGCCAGTTTTATAACATTTCCACATCTTACTGAGCTTCCCTAGAGGTAGCTTGATATGGCTTATGTCTGACATTGTTCCCTCCTTAAATAAAGCCTGTAAGAAAAAGCAGCACCATCCCTCTTGAACTTTTCAGATAAGTGACCTAAAGTTGGATAGGACAGATAATTAATATTCTCAATAGATTTTTTCATCCCCCCTGTTTGCCTCACAGCACTTTTCTGTCCTCATCCATGTTGTCTGAAGAAGCAGCTACTGAGGTGCTTTCTGTCATTTTCTTTGCAACATCTCTGTAGCTCATTTTCACACAGTGCTTAACTATGATGTACCTCAGAAGTTTGGTCCAAATGAGGGCTTGTTGATCCTACTCAAGAAAAGGAAAATGCTCCTTACAAAGTGATCAAGAGGCTTAAACTTCCTCCCAGCTGTTCTGCTTCTTTATAGCCCAATGAAGCATTTGACTCAGAGGTGAAGTTGCTTTTGATCTGCTACTTGTGAGTGAAAGGAGGCCTCCAGGAGCTACCCTGGTCAGCTGGCATCTCCATGCTATGCAGTGCCAGATGGATTAGTTAGCTACAGTGACCTCCCACAGACACATGTAGAATTTGATGCAGTTTAGGCAGTAATGGGTGTCCCAGAAGTGTGGGACCACTACAGCAGACAGTGGTGCTTTGCTAAGAGCTCTGTTTTCAGAGATATGCAACTTTTTTGTTTCAGTGAGGGTGGTGGAGACCTAACATGAGATCCTGCTGTCCTTTCCCTCTCTAAATTCAGATAACAACGTGGGTTTCATTCCTCAGATAAACTCTGATAACTTAGTTCTGCATAGAAGTTCCAGAAGTCACAGGCAAAGCAGGACACTGGGCTGGGAAGAGAAAGATGAAGCACATTTTTGTAATGAGTTCTAGCCCTGGTCTTGTGCATTTGCCCATACAAAGCTTCTGTCAGAACAAATATAATCCAGCATGGAAATGTAGGAACTTTGCTTCATCTTCACTGAAAGGCCATTACAAGATGAAGCTTGGGGCTTCAGTTTACTGAACAACACTGTGCTCTGTTACACAGAGGCACTGAAGTGTTGGTATTCTGTCAAGAAAGGTGGTGTGTTAGAAAAACAATCTGTTGAGCTTTGAATTATTGGAATTGTTTACAGGCTGAGTTGCAGTAGAGGTTCTGAGTGATTTGCAGTCCACAGTACTTGAACCTGAATGTCTTGGACTTGGTCATTTAGAAATGAACCTAAAGTTTGGGGTTTGCTTCCCTCTTTCTCCTCTGTTTCAGAAATGTGTATCTTAAATGCCATCCATAGGAAGTATTTGCAAAAGAAATGAATTACTTGGAGAGGAACTGGGAGGAGGTTTCCTTCCTGAAATCAGAGCTGGCAATCTTTCTAAGTTATTTAATGGTCCTAGTTTCTGAAAACATATTGAAGGAAATATCTTAACAATGAGAGAGCCACTTCGCCAAATAGTAATTGGTACTGTGTCAAATTTACCTCAGTGGTACATGCTGAATTCATACCTCCTCCTCCTCCCCTATTACCTCTGAGATGTGTGTGCTTGTTTGTTTGATTCTGTCTTGGGGTACATGAGGACTGGCAGCCTCCATGAGGACATAGTGTACTTTTAGCTGCCTCTTTGGAATATACCCTCTGAGATAGAGAACTGTACCATTTGAATTTCTTCAGGGAAATTTATAGGGTTTTTTTCAGCTATTTTCTCAATTTACTCACGTAATCCCCAAACTGTTTTTCAGGTTTTTAGAGGTAAAGGAGCAGCCAGCACAACAGCCAGTTCCACAGGGGGACCTGGCATGTGGTTGGACTGTGCATGGCATAATAGTTTCAGCCAGGAAAGGAAGATGAAGGATGTGTCCATTTAAGCTGGGGAGGGGGGGTGTTCAGGCAGTCAGGATATGAAGAACAAGGTGATACTCTGAAATAAACACTGAATTATAAACCAGGAATTCCTGCCTCTGACTCATGGGGTAAATCCTTTGGGGGCAAGTCCACAAAAGGAATTAGGCGCCTTGATGTTGACAGACTAAACTAGGAGGTTAGAGGCCACCATGTACTCTTAGCAGGTATTTGTTGGGAGGAAAACTTGCTTTGGCAACTGATGTCAGGAAAGACTTGACAGTTGTGAATCCTCAGCGGACAGAATTATTTCTGTCAGCTAATGTCAAGACAATGAAGGTTGGTATCTCCCATTGGCTGTGTGTGGAGAGGTCTCCTCTCTCTGCAGGCTGCCTTCTGTGCTCCCAGTGCCAGGTTCCTGCTCTGTGCCCACAATAACTGTTCAGAAGAGCATGCTCTGGTAGGAACATGGTCTCTGAAAGCTGAAAGCTCCATTGCTCACTGTTGGAATACCAAAGTGCTCCTTAGGAACCAATTCTAACTCTGGTGGCACTGAAGCTCAGTTGTAGCAGCTGAGTATTTCCTAGTAAATCAGGGCTCTGACTCCCAGATCTCTTGAGTACCAGCAGTTCCCTTAAGAATGCAACTTCTAGCAGTAAGCTCCAAGTTGAAGATGCTGGTGATTAACAGTGTTGCAGTCTAGCCTGTAATTGTCAACCTAAATCTCCCACTGTCTTATTTCCTTTTTAATCTGGTGAAGATAATACTGAGATCTCTCCAGGGAACTCTGGAATATTTATTAGCTCATTGCACAGTGCTCTAAGGAATATGTTACTATATTTACATTTTTTGTATTGATCTAAAAGGACAGCAGAATGTAAGGGGGCATTTATATACTCATACCTCTTCTTTTTTCTTTTTTCTTTGGTCTTGTTGCCAACAGAGAATACAAGGGCATCCTGATGCTACTTAGAACAGCCATCTCAGAGATCAGCTGGGAGAAGAAAACAAGCCAAGATGGAAGATCTTGAAATGTTTGAAAGCTCTGCAGCACTTATTTATGAGTTTGCCAGGCTCTTCTTTTCAAAGTTAATTTCCTTATGGGGAACAATAGAGATGTTCCTAAAGCATTTAATGGAAAAAAATACAAATAAAAAGTCTCATAGGAAAGTGGCTCTAGAAACCACTGACCCAGGTTCTCATCTTTAATTTCTTCTGCTAATGCCATTTTGTCTTTCTAGCCTCCAGTTCATCATTTCTGAGGAAATAAAAAGGGAAGCTACAGCTGAGAAAGTACATTTCTACAGTGCAGTAACTACTGTGATGCCAGTAGGATGTAGAAATACCTACAGTTGCTTTAAACTAGCTAACTTGGTTATCAGTAACACTCAACTGTGGCAGAACAGATCTCAGCACAGCTTGGCCAGCCATCTATGTACTTGGACATGATCTTGCAGCTTGTGCTGAACTCCCTGTGCTGCAGCAGCTGGACTGCTACCAGTCTTGGAGCCAGGTAATTTATAGCTCACTTGGATGCTACACTACAACGAGAGTCTAATGGAAAAGTGAGCTCTGGGCTCTCTAAAAACTTGAAAAACTGTTCAGAGATTCAGTACTTTACCAAGTGCTTCTATTGGTAGAGGTACAAATATTCTCTTATTTCCTGAATTGCTTTTCCCCTTTAAAAGTTCTGATGCTTGGTTAGTTTGGTGTGATGGTTCTTCAAGGAATGGTTGCCCATCACAGTGATTTTGGATGATGCAAAATATAAGTCCTGAGTGGGTGGATATACTGCACCCAGGTCAGTGAGTCTGTACCTGAAAATCCTGTTATGTATAATCTTTATTCCTTTGATTTTAGGAGAAATCTGAAGTCATACTTGTGTCCATCTTGTCCAGTATGGAACTTCATACCTATCCCTTTTCTCTATAATATGATAAAAAACTAACATGGATCCAGTTTAGACTTGGATCTAACCTTTGCAGCCCATGTTTATCTCAGTTGCATTAGTTTACAGAAAGAACTCAAGCCAAACAGAGAAAGTACTGTGTCCCCACCCCCTTAACCAGCTAGTCTTGGACACTGCAGCTGCTCTCCTTTCCTTACTGCAGATTAAATTACTACAAGATCTGGGCCACAGGTAAGAAGGTTCTCATTTTAATTAGAAAATAGTGAAAGAGAACATGGATTTGTATATAGATATATAGTAACTGCTTTAAGTGTTGCATCAAAGGCACAAAACCAGCAAGAAACACAAAAGGGTTTTATATCCTTATTCCAAACATTTAAATTGTCAAGCTCCACTTACTGGCTAATATTTCTAATTTATTGTTCCCTCTGCAAATGTTGTTTGTATCATAAGCCTTTCACAAATGACTGACTTCATAACACTTGCTGTTGTCAAATGTTCTTTCTAGCATCCCATGAGTGTCCGTGCAAATGCCTTAGTGTAAGAAATGTGAAAAGGTATTTTAATAAAGAAAACTCTGAACTGAACTTTGCCCTGGATCTTGCATCTTCATATTATGACCACTTGCCAATGAACGCCTGGACAATGTTTTATTAGTGATGAGCCATAGAGGTGCATTGTGTGCAAGAGGTCATCTCTGCAACAAGTGATTCCAGGCACTCAGATCTGGTGTCAGGGGCCAGAAGTTAAATGCCCTAAATTGGCTGGAGAGTTGAGCACAGGAGTGCTCACAACTCACACAACTCCTTTGCTGAATTACAGAGCTACCAGGTCCTCCACAGACCTTTCCTCAGCCCCTGGCACAGCTCAGGAAAGCAAGCTCTGGTTCTGGGAAGTCTGAGGATGTCATCT
This sequence comes from Corythornis vintsioides, assembly GCA_025447755.1. Classification (NCBI taxonomy): domain Eukaryota; kingdom Metazoa; phylum Chordata; class Aves; order Coraciiformes; family Alcedinidae; genus Corythornis; species Corythornis vintsioides. The sequence continues at coordinate 127,403 of JAOEGS010013033.1, read as the reverse complement.
GGGCCTGATGGAGCAGCAGTGGGATGATGCATTGATCTGTTCCTTGTCTCTGGGTTGGAATAATCCTAAACTATTTTGGATTTAGTCTGTAATAGAAGTTGTTTGCCTTACTGAAGCTTATCTAATCTGTCCTCTTCTTAGAGTGCTGTGGACTGCTGGCAGTGCTTCTGTTTTGTCTTGCAGACATACCAAAGTCATTTAAAAATATGGGACATTAGATCAGCAGACATCTCCAGTGAAGACGAGGTAAATGTGCCCACAAAGTAAGCAGCTACCCAAGGAGTCCAAATGCCCTGTCATGAGCATGACTTCTGGAGTTCAAACGAGCAACATTGTCCCATTGGAAACATTTAGGAAATGTATCTTGAATTTGTTACTGAAACAGATTAAAGCTCAGATTAGAGCTCAAACAATGTGCTACTGAAAAACAACCACAGCCCTTGCACATTTCTGTGTTGCCATCAAGTTGAGCTCAGCAACGTGAGCTGTG
>JAOEGS010013033.1:69614-119348 GCA_025447755.1 Corythornis vintsioides | reverse complement strand
TCGTAGGTTACGAGACCATCTGTGTTGTGTCCCACCTACACCCACCCCCCCACCCCCCTACCCACCCACACAAACTCTATGGACATAGCTCCTGCCTGTTGGACAGTGGGTTTGGAGTTCTGGATCTGAAGGGTGCTGTTCACTTTTAGTCTACAGCCAGTGTTCTTTTTCCTTTACTAAATGAAGCACATCAGTGTAGAAACCTTAACATCTGTCCAAGCAGGAGCAGAAGGGTGCTGCTGGCTGGTGTTTCTGTTCCTCTGGTGGAGCTGTACACATGGAAAAGCTGCAGTGTCTGTGCCTGTTTAAATGTGTAGCATCACCTGTTCTGTGTCAGGAGGACTAAATTTACTTGTAGATTTAAAATAGGTGAATGATTTGGCAGCTAAAAGGTCAGGACACATGCTGTTGATTTTGTGCTCAGCTTTTTCTGATTAATAGGAAAGTCTGTAGCATCTGATGTTCTTGTCAAGGACTCCTGGTATAATGCCTGCCCAGAGGAAATGGAGAATTGTGCCATTGTATCCCCCATGCCTTCCCCAGCTTTGTATTTTCTCAGTTGCACTCTGAAACACTCCAGCACTCAGCCAGCATACAGTCTTAACTCACAAAGGGCTCTGCAAAGGGAGGGGTATTGACTTCTCCATCATGTGCAGATCAAATTTCAGGCTTTTAGAGTTTTGTGCATTTGCCAGGTACACTGAAATACAGATACCAGCTTTTGCAACCTTCCTGTGACTTTGGCAGCCTGCACTTGGCTCTTCTGCGTGGCACATGGACTCACTTCTGCCCCAGAGGTGGATGGCACCACTGCTGTAGGTCTGCACCGACCGTCTTCCCTACCTGGATTCAGTGCTGGGGGGAAATTAGCCTATGTGAGAAGCAACAAGGAGGTTTTGCAGGCCTGAGAGAAACCAGTGCAAGCTGACAGCTGTTTGACCTAGGCTGCATGGCAAAGCCTCTTCCCTGGGAACAGGTTTGCCTCTGGGTGTCACCTTGGCAGCAGAGTTCTGGCTCTGCACACCCTGCTGGCCTTGTTTTAGCCTGTCAGTGAATCCACTTGACCTCCTGGCAGCCATCGGGGAGGCTACGATGTTGCCCTTCTAGCAGCACTTGAGCTCGCAGTTAAGAGAGATAAGTGGGAGTTGGAACCTGTTCTGGCTCTGGAAATGTGTCTTCTCTGAGTGTGTGCAAGGATTTGATGTGAGGAACAGTATGGAGCTGTCTCTCTACAGATATCTGCTGGTCTAGAGACCTTTAATGCATTAAAAAAATAAATTAAAAAAGGGAAAGAGGAAGATCAAAGTACAAATGAGGAGAAGATCTACCCACAGCTGAGCTTTAGAGATGAAGCAGCAACACCAAGTAACAACCCCCAGAATAATGTGGTTTAGCTCAGGAAGTGGCAACAGCCTCGAGCTTCTGCAGTTCCCGGGAGGCTTTAGAAGCAGAGTTGGAGCTTGGCTTGGAGAGCTGGCTGGGGAGGCTCTCCAAGGAGGGAACCACCTGGCTGTGCTGCTTTGTGCCAGTGGGAAGCCAGGCAGCAGCACTGCCTGGGATCAGTGGATGGGTTGGGGGCCAAGAGGGGCAGATTTGCACTGACAATTTGGGTCTAAAGACAACAGCAAATCCACTGGACAGGGAAAGAAACAGGAGGTGCTGGGGACTCCATCCTTGCAGTGCCTGGCAAGCAGCTGGTAGGAACAAGAGCACTGTGGATGGAGTGTGGCATTCAGGAATCTCCTGCTCTCCTCCACACTCAGCGCCAGCTGAAGCCCACTGGGAAGCCTTGGCCTCACAAGTGCTTGTTGTGTTGCTGTAACACTGAGTGGGCTGCAGGGCTTGTTTGTTATTTCCCTGCTAAGCCTCTTTCCATTGCTGTGATACTGCACAGATAACAAACAAACAAACACAGTGAAGCTGCTCTCCTCACACACAAACCCAGCTCTGCTGCCATGCAGGTGTTCAGGCAGAGCTGCTGCCTCCTCTCAGTTGGAGTTTCTTGGCAGAAAATTGCAGGCAGGTCTGTCCTGCAGTGCCTGGGTCTCCCCCGGGAGATCTGATGGCAGTGAGAGATTTGTGGAAACCCCTGTCTCTTGTAATGTTCTTTTCTCATAAAAGTACAAGGTTTAAACTGTCCTGAGCTGTGAAATTCTGATGGGGACATTACAGAGAAATGAACGAAGCCTCACGGTAGCTCTGGGAGACAATATTACTTCTTATTTTACAGTCTGCACAGGCACTGCTTTTAAAAGGCATTTAAATGTCTCACTCACATATTCCAAAAGATTAAAGTAATTATTTTCAAAAGCAGCTCCTGGCTATAGATAACTATTTCTAGAACCTGCAGGCCTGCTTTGTGGGTTTTATATCTTTTTTTTTTCTCTCAGAATGACTGCATATTTATGCATAAGATACTGAAATATTAACAATAAATAAGCATTATTTTATTCTCTTGTCTTTTTGCAGGATGGGTGGAAGATAGATTATCCAACAAAAGGATTTACTCTTACACTACTGAATAATTCAAAAATACAGAGATTCTTTCTTTTTCCCTCTTCCATCTGACTGGGGCTTGCCTTTAGAAGAGGATTCTCCAAGAGGCCATGTGCACCAGGAAACTCAGAGGCAGGTAAACTGGTCAGACAGAGCTGGTGTCTAGTTTTTCCCAGTTACTCTGTGGGTGGAGCCTCTGCTGAGCACTTCACTTGAGGTGCAAAACTATTTCTCTTGAGGTCAGAGCTCTGAGGCTGGATGTTGCCTGAGTTAAGTGCAAACAGAGGGCACAAAATGCTTCAGAAATTCTGGTGAATTTTTAATAACAGAGCTAAAACCAACCCACCAGTGGCAGTTTTCAGCCATAGTCTCTCTTCCTGCAGGGAAAACCTGTTGTTAAGAAAACATTCTCTTATCTTCAGGTTCTGGAAACATTAACAGCAGCTTTGTATAATGATTCAAAGGTCTGGCTCTACAAAGTGACAGGTGTGAAACGAAACCTTTCCTAGATTATATCATACCTTGTACATCTATTTAAAATATAACATTTTTAATTAAAAAAAAAAAAAGACTGCAGAATACATAAAGGTGATGCAGTGATGCTCAGACACTGCAGTCTTTCCTTGGGTTCCTCCAACTCAGCCAGACTTTACTGTAGAGTTTACTGCTGGGACATCCAATAGCTTGAAGGATTTGGCCCTCCATGTGGTGAGCTGAAGATGACTGAAAGATCTTGTACAATTATTCACCTTTTAATTTGAGCTGAAATTGTTGAAGAGAATTGACACAGCCAAATTAATCCATGGGACAACTAAAGAAACCTGGGTAGCTGAGGTTGACATCAGTCTGACCCAGTGTAGATGTTGTAATCTCACTTTCAGTTGTCTTCAGAAGCAAGAGCAATTAAGTGATGGGTAAAAGCAGTGGTAAGACTCTAATTTATTGCATGAGATCATTTATTGGGAAAACAGCCTTTGACAGAGAGAATTAATGTGGGGTTTTTTTTCTCAGTCCACCTCAAATTGAGAAATACAATGAGTACATAAAAAACCCTCTGACACGATTTGTTTCCTGGGGTAACTGCCGTTTGGTAACGGACAATTTTTGCCAATTTGTGTAACATTCTCAACCCAAACTGCTTTATTTTTATTCTGCCTGCTTGCATCTGCATTTCCTCGGGCAGCAGCTCTGAAACAATTTAGTCAGAGATAACAGAAGTCAACATTTCCCTGCAGAACCAACACGCAGAGTTTATAAGACGAGCCCCAAGCCAAGGCAGCGTTTCCTGGAACTGGCTGCGGCTCAATGTGGTCAAACCCGGGGGAGAGGCGGGAGGTTTGTCACCCACGGCAGCGGCAGCGAGCGGCCCGTCCAGCCGAGACCTCACCGACCCACCCTCATTTCCAGCAGGGTGCTTGTTTTTCGCGGGTGTTTTCCAAGCGACCGGGAGCGGAGAGAATTTCAGTGTCCCTATGCTGGCCACTGACTACTTCCCCGAGCGGCTCCTCGCTCTGGGGAGGCGTTTCCTTGCGTCACCTCTTATCGGCTGCCCGAAACTTTGGCAGCGGGCTGCCCGCCTGAGGGCAACGGGCCGCTCATCTCTCCCGGGGCGACCCCCGAGGCTCCGGCCCTTTCCACCCGGAGCTCCACGGCTTCGTCAGCCGCTCCGGTGCCCTCCCGAGCCCAGCCCCGCCAGGCCGCAACCCGCCTCACGCCGCCGGGCCCGCGCCCCGCCCCGCCCCTCCGGCCGGCGCTGCGGCGGCTCCGGCAGGCCCGGCCCACCGCGGGGCCCGGATTGGCGGCACCGGGCGGCCCCGCCGCTTCTCCTCCCCCTGCTGCTGCCGCCCGGCGCGGCGCGGGTGCCGCGGGTCGGGGGACGCCGGGGCCGCGCCGGGCAGTGCCATGAGCCGCGGGTAAGGTAAGTGAGGCAGGGCGGGCCCCGCCGCCTCGGCCCGCTCCGGGCAGCGCTCGCCTTTTTCGCCGCAGCCGCCGGAGCGGGAAGAGCCGCCGCAGCAGCGGGAGACGCGGGAGCCCGGCGGGCAACGCCGCGGGGCTGGGGGCGGGAGGAAGGGAAGGGGCGTCCGGCGGTGACGGGAGGCGGGCCGGGCCTAGGGCGGGGGGGGAGGCGGCTCCCGGGGCACCCCGAGGGGCGGCCGGGGCCGGGCAGGGGCTGATGGCGGCCGTGAGGGGCCGGAGGGTGCTATCAGTCGGTCCGGCCGCGGGGTCGGCCCGCGGGGATCCCGGGGGCTCGGGGCGGGTCGCGGGGCTGCGGGGCGGCTGCCTCCGGGAGAGCCGTGCCGGGCGGCAGGGTTTGGATGCGGGGTTTATTTTTACTGGCGGGATGGAGTTACTCCCCCTTCCATCCGCGTAACTGAGGGAAAGGTTTGGCTGAGGTAGGGTTTGCAGTTTGGCAGGAGCGCTGCCGGAGTAGAAGTGATACCTTAAAAACAAGCAGCAGAGGAACAGCAGCAACGTTTATTCCTGCTGGAACCGGAGGAAGGATTTCCAGTTGGCATTTAGTATCAAAGGCAAGAGGTTTTCCGTCTCCTAAAATTGTTTCCTTCTCTCTTGTCCTAGGTGGCAGCTCTTTAGGGTTTGCTTGGCTTTTAATTCTCAGTAACGTTTGTATTTATCTCTCTGCTGCAGTTCGGTGTCTAAATCTGTTTACTGTGTCCCTTCAGTATGTGTTAAAAGTTCCTTCTTGTGCTCAACTTCTCGCTGATTTGTATCTGTCTCCAAATGTCTTAAGGAACTCCTGCCCATAACTTAGGGTAGTTCAGCATACAGCTGAGTTCAAACTTTTGAATATAACTTCCATATTGTAACTGTAAAATAAATAAGCCTTCAGTGCTATAAGTTTATCTTCTGTTAAGATGCTTTGTCATACTCCTCTGTATGTATATAACTCCTTTTTTTTAAGATGATCTTGCCTACATAATTTGGGAAAACAAGGCAGGCTCAGTCTCAGGGGTGTATTTTTTTACTAGAAGATGTATTTTTTTTCCATTTTATTTTAAAATAACTTCGTACTCCCAACTCAGAATAAAATTCAAGCAGTGTAAGTACCCTGTTACAATATTTTCTGAATTGAAAATGTGCTGGATTAGAGGTGAAAGTACTTTAACTTAAGCAAAACAAAATAACCATGTTTTTGATGTTAGAATTGACTTCTGAAGGCTTTGACACCATACTCTTTCATGATATATGAGAGGTTACTGTTCTGACTGACTTCAAAGCTGATCCAACAAGCTGCTGTGTTGTGTGTGGCATATTATTAATAGTCTAAGGAAGTGCTGAGGTTTGAGGTGGTGTGTCTAAGGCAGGGCAGGTTTAAGGTGCTTTCTCTCGAGCAAAAGCCCAAGAAGGTGATTCTGTGTTCAAAGATGTGTATACTGGATTCTCCTGGGGCATGGTTTCCCCATGGGATTGTATTGGTAAGCTGAGTACTTCTCTTCTGAACTTCCCTTTTGGCCCATGCAATGACTGTCTTTAAATGACCTATATAGCTTTATTTCATAAAAGAAAATCAATTAATGAAATCCAATGTGAAACCTTGAAGAAGGTCACAGCCCCTTAAAGTATTTATATATTATTTGCATCCATTTTTTTTTTTTTTGCATGAAAATAACTGCTTTCAGATATTAACAGCAAATGCTTTGTTGTTTGTAACTAAAGATTCTAGGACAGCTGTTTTACAAAGTAAAGATTGTGGAGCAGAAACCTATGCAGAGTGTATAATGCTGGTGATTTCCCTGTTGTGCTTGTCCTGTAAACTAAGTAAGGGGAGATAGGGAAACATAGCTAGGGAAACACAGCTAGTAAACAAAAGGTCAATGTAACTGAAGTGAACATAAAAACACATAGCTAGAGGACTTAAGATGGAGTGTTGTATTCAAACAGCTTCTCAGTTGTTAGAACTGGGGTGGTGCTGCTCTAACCTCTCCTTTCTGAGCAAACTCAACCCAATCCAGTAGGAGGTCAGATGGCTTCTGGTGCAGCAGGTCTGAGAGGCCACCAACCTTCTGTTGCCTGTGTGCAGCTGACCAGTCACGAGCAGGGCAGTGAGCACACCTAGGGATGTGTTCAATGTGCTGCTGTTCCTCTGTCCTGTTCTCCCTCTGAGCTTCAGCCTGGTACAGCCCCACAGTGTAGCTGATACCCACCCAGGAGCTGAAGAAAGCTTGTTTATTAGGATAAATTGTAGGTTTCAAAAGAATAACAAAGAGGATAAGTAAATTCTGGTCTTAAACACAATCTTGGTGCTTGGAAAAATCCTTCAAATCTCTGGGTTTTTATGCTTTTCCTTTGGCAAGCTAGAAATTGTGGTATCAGCTGTCCACAGTAAGTAGTAAAGTTAATTCAGTGTGCTCTAAAACACTTATCCTTGAATAAAGGCATCATGTTGTAGAAGCCCTTACTGCCCTAAATTAAGCAATCAGATGACAATGTATGTTGGAAAATAAGAGCATAATGTAGGCTTAGAGATTAGAGAAATAAAAACAAGAGTTAATACTGAGAGCCTTCATCAGGGTGTACTTGGTATTAGAAGAGATGGAATTTATTCAGAGGAGAAATCAAGCATGGAAATGCATGAGGATGTGCCCAATAAAGGGGGTGAACAGGGACTGGTCTTACTCTAGGTAAAGTGGTCACCAGAAATGATGTGGTTTCAAGGGGGGGATGGCAGAACAGTGGAATCCTGAGAGAACATGTGTCAAGACTGGTAGCAATGCAGCACTTACGGGGCAGATGAGACCCTGACAGTGCTGGCTTTGTGCCTGCTGGAGAGGGAGAACTGCTCAGAGAAGCCTCTGTGCAGAGCTGTCCAGACTTTGATGGATGATGTCACATTGGTGGCCCAAGATCTCTTATGGTCAGGACCAAGCTTGCAATGCTGCATGCAACTGACCTTATTCCTGCTGTGCTCTCCTTGATACAAAGCTAGGACTTGACCCTGTTTTGATCACGAGGTTGGACCAGAGTAGCTCTAGTTTCCTCCAGCATAAATTATGTTGTGGTTCTACACCAGTAGTAGAGGACAAAGCACAAATGTAGGTCCCAAGCTGTAAGTTGCAAATAAGTTGCTTATTGTATTTTAAAGTTCCACTTACTTTTCTGGAGAAAGCATCACCTTCTGTGCACTGACACGTGGCACCTAGGAGCCCTGCTGATGGAACACTGTTTTCCAGGGTGCTGCACAGGGACTGGAAAAGATGCTCTCTTTTTCTCTTCCCTGGAGAGCTTCTATTTCAAAAGACCACAAATGACTAAATTAAGGAACTAGTGAGACAATATGATCAGGCAATGATTTCAGTGCATTAATAATACAATTATTAAGCTTATTTTAAGGCATCATGACAAAGGAGAGACTTAGAATTTGATGGAGAGCAGTTTCGTAGCTTTATTGATTTTTTTATTACACTTGGTTCCTACAGTCTAATTCTATTCTCCACTACTTTGTTGTGTACAGAAAAACCTTCTATTCCAAGTGCCTTTTTGATTATTAGTGTTTTTCAGCTATTTTAAACTCTTACCAGGTTTTACCAAGATAAGTTGAATGCTCCTCCTGAGGAGTCTCTTCTGTGACAGCATCTGCAGCTCAGCTGGTTCTTCCTACTGGAAGGCTGGGCCCATGCTCTGAAAAATAAGCAAACAGCTTCATGTGCTGTGGAGTTAAGCATTAGTGTTGAGGGAAGGAAGGGATATTCAGCAGAGGAGGAGAACTGAGATTGCTCAACTAGGTTAGGCAGGAATATTATTTTATTACTATGTTTTAAAGAGGTCCTCTGGAGAAATCTGAGACTTGTCTGGTGAGAAATTGCACAAAGTGCAGGTCTGTGAGGCTACATCAAGCTTGGGATCTATGTTTCCACTGGTGTTTCTTGCTGTCTCAGATATGCTATTTCCTCTCTGGATGGTGTGTTTGTTGAAATTTGTGACCCAGAGACAGTCACTGAAGTATTTTCTGTTGTTGCTTTATCATTTCTTAAGTGTTTTCCCTTGTTGCTTCATGCCTCTGTCATGCAGCTCTGGAGGGGAGGCAGCTTCTCCTTGGGGCTCACTGGAAGAGGACACAGAATCCAGAAATGAGCTTGTATGTGTGAAATCTTTTTCTTATGGCAGACTGGAATGGGAGCTGCCAATTGGAAGATACAGATACGTGCAACCTGGGAGCAGTTTTTCTAAATTCAGCTGACTAACACAATCAGCTAGCTTGAGGAAAAGCAGTATTTAACATTTAGGGAGCAAAAGCAAAATGGCAAAGTACAGTGTTGTCTGGCCCTCAGAAATCTCTCAAGTGTAAGAGCAAGATGTAAAAGGCAGGACTTAACTAGGAAAAGCTTTAGGATTATCAGTTACTATTCCCCATGCAGTATTTATCCCTTCAGTGCACTGATGCAGATTGTTATGGTGTCTGGAAAGCTGTTGTTGACTGCTGATTAAAAAAGTGTCCCCTCATCTCATTGTTGTAGAGGATTGTGGTCAGTGGTTCAGATTCACACACTAAAGGGTTTGGGGCTTGGGTTTTTGTTTTCCTTTTTTTTTTTTGGACTACAAGTGGTTGGATTCAGCTTGTTTCAGTTATTTTGTCATAAAAAGATAAGCCCCACTGTTCTTATCAGAACTGTGAATTATCTGTTCTTGGACAGTTTAACTTTTCTTAAACTTCTGTTAATATGGCAAGCCCAGAAGTTTGAAGGTAGAAAGTTAATAATTAGTGATCAAGATCCCACTTCAGCCTGAGGCAGCAGAACATGAAGACTGCACATTGGCTGCAGCATTTAACTTCAGCCTGAGACTCTCTGCCCCCTTTGGAGGACTTGACATTTAACCACCTGCAGTTACCACTAAAGTCTCTTCTTCACAACAACTAGAAGTGAATGGACTTGCTTGGATCTTGGACCAAGGCTGCTCAGTGATGAATGATTTTGGATCCCCAGGGCTACAGGGGTGTCTCTTTCAGGACCCGATTAACATTCATCACCTTCTCCTTTAATGGAGTCCTTGATGACCAATGTCTCTGGAAGAGAAAAAGCAAGTGCCTGAAGTTGAAATTGCTCAATTAAGGCTTCTGAGAGGAGTTGCTTAAAAACTTAGTGTGTCAGCCAAGGCCAGGCCTGACCCTGCTGGAAATCCTGGGAGAGAGGAAGCAGGGGGACAAGTTTTGACAACGGAGTGGGTCGAGTGGCTGAAACACCTGCAGTGTGCAAGTAATCCTCTAAGTTTTACAGGTGTTTCTTCTTCCTCCTTCACTCTCTGTGAGAAGGAGAGGGGTTTTAAGGTGTCAGGTTATTTACCAGTCATCTTTGTTCTCTGGGTGCTCAGAGCTATTGTCTCTGTAGTTGATAGTTAGTGTCTTGGGAGAGACTAAGAATTTAATGGTAAAAAAAAAGGGTTTATTCTCTGATCCTGCCTGTCTTACCTTCCTACTCCTCAAAATTCCTAGCTCTCTGTTCATTGTCTTTCTATTTAACTCTCACCTTTCCAAACAGCAGGGAGTGTTACTCATCTGTGCAAAGTCCAAATCAATACCTAGCACAGCAAAGTTAGTGCTCTGAAAGACAAGATGACTGCTGGACAAAGGATAGCTGCAGATCAATGAACAGAGCAGACAGAGGTGTTTCCCCAGAAAGACCAGGAGGGTGGTGCAAATGAAACGTTGTATGAACTGGGCTTTAATCTTCATGACCTGCTGTGTCTGTGGTTTATAATCTGTTATGCTCTCTGATCCCACTGGTGTTGGGTGGCAGGATCATTGCAGAAGACTGTCCCTCAGTGATGCTGGACGTACTGTGTGTCCCAGACCACTTATCTTGGCAGTGCAGGATTGTTATCAGGAAGCTGTGAGAAGATGGGATGGTCACGCTTCAAAGAGTATCCCTTGGAAAAGTAGGAAAATGCATCTTGAAGAATTGAGGTGCTCTTCTAAAAGATGACTCTAAAAACTTGCTGTATTAAGGTTAGCAGTGTATGCAGAGGACAAATCTGAAAGCCTTGAGATCTAACTCTGGATTTCATGTGTTTTGTTTAAATTACACTTCAGTTCTGAAATAGGACTGCAAAAATATGAGCACAAACCAATCTACTATTTCCTTCAACACCTGGATTCTCAAAGCAGCTGTCAGAGGACTGGATGTAGATGCAGCCTGTCAGGAGCTGCAATAAGTTCTGCTCAGAAATGAAATCGAGAGCTGCAAAAATAATTGTGTTTCACTGCAAGTCAGGGTTAAGAGTGAGGAAATAAAAAGGTCTGTTTTGTGTGCTCAGACAGGCTCAGAGAATAAGGCCTCTTTGAGAGGAAGGGAGATGGTCATGCTCACACACTTGTGATTGTGGTAGCCTGGGTAAGAAATGCAGCCTAACACATGGTGCTGACAGCAGACAGTCAAAGTTGCCATCTCAGTTTGGTGCCTTTGACTCTTGGCTCCCAGTTGCAGTGTTTTACCTTCTCTTCTGAAACAACCTTCCTGCTCAGGGCTCTGCCAGGTTTCCAAGAGCATCATCTAGCTGGGGCTGGGAACATGCAACCTGGCTTGTGGAATTCCCAAAGCACTCTCACAGCCCCAGCCTCCTTGCCTCCAGTCACCTCCCACCTCTTGTTCCAGTCTCCTTGCCCCAGAGTGGCCAATGCAAGGGCAGGATTTCTGCTCTGGATGCCTCCCAAGCTGGGTATTTCCATCTGCTTGCTTCATACACATCTGTCACTTCTCTTGCCTGGAGGGGCTTCACTTTCTTTCTTAATACTCTTGTGTAATCTTTGGGGTTGAACACATAAATAAATGTATTTCAGTAGTAAATGAAAGTGAGCCCTGTGTTTGCTCTCTTGTTTGTAGCTGCTGTGGAGTTTGATAAGCCTTATCTTTGCAAGACCTTCTCAGTAGTGGTTCTTTTTGTCTAATCACTTTCACACTTCTTCCTTTTCAACTTGACTTGAAGTATTAAACAAATGTACTGGGAGAAGGGGGAAGAACTAAGGGGGAGATAATACTAGATATCTATCAACTCAAAAATGTGCTAATTAATAAAGGCTTTGCCAAGGTCTTTAATAAACCTTCCAAGCAACTGTGTGATAACTTTACCGAAGTATTTTTATGAAGAAGAAATAAATTAAAACTTGCTCCTGTTCTCTTTATATGTTATTTTAGTGAATAGCAAGATATGTGGATGGCAAAAAGGACCAGCTGTGCATGCAAACTATCTCTTGTTTTGTAATTCCAGTTATCATTGCCTTTATGACAACAGGCCAAGTTTTCCAAGATGCCTTAACACTGTGTAGAGGTTACAGGCAAGCTGAAGATCTGTGCCTGACAGTTGTAGAAAACTGTGAGTATCTGAAAATATTCATTTAGAGGCATATTGTATTTAAGAGCACACATTTATTTGTATGGATCTCCATTTCTCTCATGATGCAGCTTTGAGATGTGGATTGGTGATTGGTTTTGAGTATTGAGCATATTTAATGAACCCTTGCTTTTCTGAGGGGTTGGGAGAACTTGTCATTTTTATTGTTCACATTAAAAAAAACCAACTAGCTAAATATTTATTGTCTTCCCATCAAGCTGAAATTTCACAATTAATTATAATAAAATAATAACAATGAGTAAATCACTGTGCTGCAGCATCAGGGTTGGTTTAGTACTTTACTTTCTCAGGATGTAAGTTTCTTTTTAATCTATTTCTTGCATTCAGATGCCTTCAGCAGAGTATTTACCAACACAAACTGCTATGGGTTGATTGTCCTACAGATTTCTTCTTAGTCCCAAGCTGGGTATGGTGTGAACTGTGGCTTTTCAGGCTGCCACCTCCTCCCCACCCCAAGCCAAGTAGCTGGTGGCTTGTGTGCCCCGTTCAGCTGCCAGGCTCTCAAAGGAGGCATTGTCTGTTATGGTCACACTGCTGGCTCCTCCATCTGAGGCAGTGTGGGGGCTGTTTGGTGCTTTAATATGGAGCAGCTTGTCTTGTGGTGTGCTGATGACTGGAAGGTGAAAAGATTCCCATCCCATGTCTGGATTTCCACTTGTAGGGTTGTTTTTGTTTCTTTTTCAGTTTCCCCAAAAGAGTAACCAGCCCTGCCTCTCAAGCCTCCATTATCCATGGCATGGCAGGGACAGCTCCTTGGGGACAAGTGCAGCTTCCTCACACTTTAGTCACCTCTTTTGTCACCTTATCCTGGAAGACAGCAGTAGCTGCCACCCATGTTTGGCTTCTCTGCCTTGACCTCTCTCAGCAATTAAAAGCTTCTCTTAACCAGGCACACCCCTGATGAATGGTGATGTGCAAGGAAGTATTTATGTACTCACTTATTAGCAGTGTGTGTAATCCAGAGCCTGTAGAGCTGCTTGACTCTGTTTGATAAACAAATGCATGGTGGATTTATGAAGCATGTATATAGGAACTTTGCCATATGCCTGAAATTAGAATTGCCTGCATAACACTGTAATTGAACAAGGCAGGATATGGCTCAAAGACACTTCTCTTTGCCCTTTTGAATCAATCTGGTGGCTTTTGCTGTTCTTTTATCTTCCAGCAAATCAAGACCTTAAAATCAATGACCTAAAATTCATTTCCTTCAAGCTACTTTAATGACACTTCTCTTTCTGTGCACGTGTGTGTGTGTGCAGTGTAACCCAGATACAGTGCAGTGCATTCCTTCTTACCTATTTTACCCAGTAATTGAGATCATTTCTGTCTGCAGTAGCAGGAACTTTGGCAGTGCTGAAGCATTTACTGGACAAGCAGGACACATAATAATACCTGGTTATTGTCATAGGATGAGAGAGGAAAGATTTTAGCTGCTTTTTATAGGGAAGCAACTACAAAGGAGAATGACAATGGATACTGCTTGAATTTAAGTAGAACTGTGGTTCCTAAAAAGTCTTTTTTTTTTTTTTTTTTAGGCTCTCTTCATATTGTGCAATGAATTGAGCAGGCAGCTGGGGAATTGGGGTGTGTATTGCCACAAGACACCTGCCTTCTGGCCTCTTAATTTCCAGCCTGTGGGGTTGTCAGGTGAAATGCCTGGAGACAACCACACTGGTGAAGGACTGCAGAAGTGAGAGCTGTGCCTGTGCTGCAGCTCCAGAGGCAGCTGATCAGGATTCAGGATGTGCATCTGTGAAACAGGGAGGCCTGGAGGAATGCTTTCAGAAACAGCTGTTGTGCCATCATACTAGTCTACCTGAGGTCTGCTTTCCACTCTGATAAGGACCTGTGTCTGCATGCTAGAGGAGTGAATGATACCATATAGGAACAAATAATTGCTCTCTGAGCTGAGAGAGGATGAGTAATGGCTGGCTGTGCTGTTTCCTGCATTATTGATCCTTGGAAACTACTTTTCACCAGAGGCAGTGAGAACAGTTTTCAAGGAGCACTGAAAAGTTCAGAAAAGTCTTGAACCTTTCAGAGATATTTAAAAATTATTATCTTATTGTAGATTTGTGGCCTGATTCACACAGTGGAAAACTGTGTTGGGGTAGATCCATGCTGCTGAACAAAAAGAGAGCACTTTGTGTTCTTCCCAATCTTATTTTGGTTACTTTTTTCTGGGGGGGAGTATTCACATGACAAATAATCTTTCTAAGTGTGTTAACAGTACCCATATTTTGAGAGAGGAAAAACAGAGAGGGAAGGATCCTCACATCCTTGTGGCTTAAGCATGTGAACAAAAGGGCTTTAAGGTGTGTAGGGACTGCCCTTGGTCATCACAGCATAATGATTTTCTTTGTCCTTTTGAGAAATACTGTGTCTTGATATCTACTTTTATGGCAAAGAAACCTGTTAATTCAGATTGCTAACAGAGTTATTTGTCTTTATCTGTATGCCATAGTTTCTTAGCAATTAGGATTAAAAAATATGTTGTGGGAGGTGCTCAGCATTTTCTGACTCAGTTGTTTTCAAGAAGAGTCAAGCCTGCAAAGCAGCTGCTCAGGTCAGAGCCTGTAATCGACCTACCATGTGTCACAGCTCAGATCTATTGCAGCTCTGAGAAATAGGAGCTACCTCAGTTGCTCTTGGGAGAATAAAAAAAAAAAAAAAAAAGGAGCAAAACAACCCAATAAACCACCAGAAAGCTTTAATATGTAATAAACTGCTCCATTGCCTAGTCCCTTTTCTGTGTCTAATGCAAGAAATGGAGGGAAAATCCAGTCAGGCTGGAGGCTTTGATTGGAGCAGCCTGGCTCTGGCAGGGACCTCTCATGTTCTCCACAACAAAGTCCAGGGAAGATTCTTTCCAACATCTGTCAGTTAGTTTACACCAATGCTCCATGAAAAGTAAGAAGACACATGTTTAAATGAGAACACACATGTGGCTGCTTTTACCACAGACTTCTCCCTCTTCTGTCTTAATGCTGGTGTGGATTTTGTGGAATATTTTCAGATACTGTAATAGGGTGGCTAGGAATATGATGGTTGCTTCAGCTTTCTGCAGTTGAGTGGGGGTTTTTTTGGTGTCTTTCTGTCTCATAGTCCAGTATTTTTAATGATAAAATCCTTAAACCACTCTCTAATGGAAATTAATCTTTGAGAGTCTATACTGAAACATATATGACAGTTGCAATGCTCTAGAGGCTTTTTGACAAGCTAAAAAATCCCAGGACCACAAATGTCTTGATAGTTGGGAAGCTGGGAGAGTCTGGGTTTGCTGTCCTAAAATTCTTAGTTAATCTTCAGTGCAGATCTTTGCTCCTCAGGGTCTGCCAGCATTTCTGGGTTGTGTGTTTGGTTTTGTGCTGGGGTTACTTTGTGGCTTGTTGTAGTTGGTTTGATTTGGTTTTTAATAAGCATTGAAGTTGTTGGGGGTCATCTAGGTTCCAGTTCAGTCTTGGGAAGCTCAGTATCTTGGTGTTCTTCTTGTCCTCATCACTCTGCACTGGGTGTCCTGCAGTTGGAAAGCCACAGTGCTGCTGAAAAAAATGCATTTTAGTTTCCAGGTCTTTGAGTTGAAGACAAATGGGAATCCAATGAGATGAAGGTTGCCTTAGAGCAGAGAGAGGTGCCTGGTGCTCTCCACTTCTGAGCTTGATATTTTGCTTTCCTGCTACAAGGTTTCTTTGAAGTTAACTTTACATTTTGTAAACCTTCTAATAATTAATAACCTTCTGTTATTAATTGCTGCTCTCATCTGTGTAGCTCTTCAGCTTCATGTGGACAAGCATATTTATATTTAGAATCTTTTCTGCTGTTTTCTTAAGCAGCTGTGTGATTGATTGTTGTTTTAACTTCACAGTTGCTGTGAATATTGACTGATTTTTGTTCAGTTTTGTTAGTGAAATTAATGTAAATGTAAAAAAAAGTGATTGAACTTGGTATCTCTAGGCAGTTTTACCTATTGATGTAAAACAATTTTGTTTAAGCCCTTTTAAATTCAGGATTCAAGGCAGCTTATTTGACTTCATTTTGGAAACATGCTTCCTATAAGTCGTTCAGTGAAAATTTCCCCTAAAGATTTTGTAGTGACCTTTAATTTAATCAGTGATGTGGGCAGCATTTTCAACTGTTGACTAATCCACAGAGGTTTTAGATAATCTTTCATCAGATTGAGGAGTAGATATTTTTTTCTTTCCACTGAGGTAAGAGAGAGAGCATCACAATGCTGCAGAGTTTCATATTCCACCTCACCATTTATTCTCTTGATAGGATGTCATTTTTTATGTGTAAGCTCTTGATGTTTTATTTCTATAACAACCAAATGTTTTCTGTTGAGATGCAGAACTGTTGCAGCACCAGCAAATTCTGATTCAGGCTCTGCTTCCTTTTAGAAGAGAACAAATGCAGCAGTTATTTATTTATTGCTCAGGATTGCTAATGGACCAGTGTTGGTTTTTTTACTCCCCTTTGGCTTGTCAGGGTGACTGAAGAGAGGGCTTCAGGCAGGTACTGTAGCAGGTTAGAGAAGTGGATAAAGCTGACTTCAGACTGTGACAAAAGTTTGTCTCTGAGTACATGATGATTTAAATAGTTTTATTTCTAAATTACTGCAGAAGTTTCAGACCTGGGTCTGTAAACCTTTGTTTTTTCTGAGGCATTTCTCTTCTCAAACATGGCCAAATTACTTTCTTTTTCATTTTTGTGCTTAGATTTAAAACAGATTTTATTGTGGTTTTGTTGCTCTTTCCTCACCTCTGCATCTCAAATCCAGTTGTGTGAACTTGATGAAGCAAAACTTCCTTCTTACTCCTGTTGGCAAGAGAGCTTTGAAGTATTCTCTTCAGCTTGGGTAACTCTATCCCTGACACAAGATTTCACAGGGCTATTGTGTGCTGGTAATTACCAACACTTTCTATGTAGTTCATTTAAAAGTAATGACTAGTGAATGTAAAAGAAACAATAGATATTAACCATGGAATACATTAACTGGTGGAGATGCCAGGGGCATTTAATTTGTTGTAATTAGAGATTTGAATGTGCAGAGGAAAGAAAGGTTGGTGAAATCTGTTTTGTTTTTGTATCCTTTGTAGTTTAAATCTGCTGAATGCAATTAATTTTCTGTGTCAGATTTTCTGTGTCCCAGGAGCAATGATCTCTGCTTCAGGGAGATCTTTTGGGGCTAAATGGGAATTGTCTTTCCAGCCTCTGTGGCAAAGTAGTGAGAACAGATTAGTGGAGATGTGAACTTCCAATGGTTTAAAACATTGCTTAAGTAAAGACTGTAATCAATAATGATTGTAAGAGTTGTTTTGGTTTGGAGGGCATAAAAACTTCTGACTCTTGACAGACCTAATTTTGTGTTTTGCCAAGAGCTGGTTTTTGTTTTAAATCAGTAGAGTAACAACAGTCCTCCCTTATCTCATGGTGTTGGAAAGAAGACACTGGCTGAGTCTCTAGTAAATCAAGTGGAATCTGAATTTCAAATCCCACTGGATTGTGCAGGTATTCCCAACAGGGAACCTTTCAGCATCCTTGCCTGTATTGGGAACAAGGGCTTAGTGCATTAGGATGGTCCTGTTGACGTCAGTGTAAGATCTTTTGCAGCTCTTCTGTAGATATTTCAAAGATAAATCTAAACCAAATATCCTATTTCTCCTTCCTACCCACTGGGGGATAGATCCAGAGTGGGAATCATGGATCTGTCTTCAGTTGGATGCTTGGAATGGGAATGAGTGGCTCAGAGTGACAGTGAGCCCTGGCAGTCCTGAGGAACTGCTGTGATCCCCAGCCTGGGTGAGGGCAGCTTGGCAAAGCAGGAGGTGCCTCTTGCAAGGGTGATGGCACAGAAGGGTTGTTGGGGAAGGCAGAGACTAAACACTAAGCTCTTAGAAACATCTTTCCCTTTGAACAGCACTGGCCATCTGCATGAAGTGGAATTGTGGAATTATCAATAATCAAATTAACCTCTTCCTGAAGAGCATTTAGAGCTTGTTCTTCTGATGCAACTGACAGGTGCAGGGGAAGTATTACAGTGCTGTTTAATAACCTGTAAGACTTGGACTTCACTTAGGAAAGGAATTTATGTTTTATGGAAAACACTTTTTTTTTTTTTTTGGTCTGTGTTTAGTAGCAATGAGCAGGGAAAATATTCTGAGAAGTTTGGAACCTTGCTGCAGATTTTTATGGAGGTGTTTCACTAATACAGCACATCTTTCCCCATGTGTAGATGTTGCATTAAGAAACAGCAATGTGATTGGAATAATTGGGTGTTGCAATATGTGTGAATTTACCCTGTCTGCCCTGTTTCTCCAGCTGAATGATTACAAAAAACACTGAATTGCTTTACTGAATGTCCCTTAATTAGCAAAGATGGCTCAACTGAACTGTGTACAGGGTGGATAACATTCCATGGTGTGTATCACTTTGACCTGTTCTGTTCAGTTAGTTCCCAGTTTACTGCTTTGTGCATTGGATGAATCTCTTCCTAAATCATTAATGTGAAAATAATTGCTTTGCTTTATCTGGAAAGATGATACTGTAATTGTCTAAAACAGACACTTCAGTGCAGTGAGTGTTTTCTCAGCAGGTGGTTTCTGGGGCTCAGCTGAAGCAGGCTGGGGTGTGTGTTTGCCCCCAGGGGTTTGCCAGCTCTGGCCAAGGCTGTTGATGCTTTTGGGCAAAAGGAGAGGTTGCTTGGGCACGTGGCTGTTTCTAGAAACCCTCCCACTTAGTCATTCCTGGAGCAGCCAAAGCAGGTGCTGCTGCAGCCACACTTCTCAAAGGTGTCCTGCCCTAACACTTGGTCTCTCCCCAGGTCTCCCTGTTCCTCAGCAGGTTCAGCATGGTGTGCTGGAGACCTCTTGTCACCTGGGTACAGCTGCATCCTCAGCTCCTGCTCTGCTGCCTCCCTGCCCACTGGCAAAGGGCTGGGCAAAGAAGACTTTCTATTCCCAGGCAGCATGCTTGAGCTGCTCTGGCCTGCTGCTGTTGGAGTGCTCTAAAAGCAGTGCCTGTAGGTGAGAATTAGAAACCACTGGTGTGTGGGTGATGGGGGTGCAGTGCCTTGGCAGCAGTGGAAGTGGCTGTAGTTGCCTGGCAGCTCCCTCATTCTGCCCTGCAGAAGCATTCCATGTTCAAACCTCTGAGGAAAAGGATTTCTTTTTTGAGCAGCCTTTCCCTTACATGTAAAAGTTCATGGTTTGAATCATTTGAAGCCTGAGGATCTAAGATTATTATTCAGGCCTGTCTGCCCTATGAATAAAACTGATCCCTTACATCTTCAGAATCAACAACAAAGAAAACCAAAAGAGGCTGCCAGAGGAGGTGGGGACAGTCTGTCTTTGAAGAGAAGGATCAATGAAAACCTTTGTTTTTGCAAATACTGATGTAATCTGCAAACAGTTGGTTTGCAATTGAGGTTGTGAACATCAGGTCTTCAAGCTGGGAGAGGAGTTGAGGAACAGCAAAAAGTAGAAGTTTAAAAAAGTAGAAGGCATAACTCACAGTACAGTAACATGTTCAGGGGTAGGCAAATATTGGCTAATCAAGGATTTCCTTCCTTTCTGTGTTAACTAGTCAATCATGATCTAAAAAAAAAATAAAAAATCTTGCTTCTTCAGTAAGCAGTAAAATCTTTGGTACATTTGGTGTCTGCAAGTAAACTTCGTTTGTTTCAGGTAATTAGCACTGCATTAGCACAGCATGGCAACTGGTGTTTAAACACGAGGTAATTAACTGTATGGTGTAAACACAGTGTGCTAAAGAGCTAACCAAACCCATGAATAGAATTCTAGCTGATGGAATAACAAACTGCCAATGTTATGTGTGGGGACTAGCTGCTGGATTATTGATACCCACTTAGTGCCAAATGGGCAGAAGAGGAAAGGTCAGACATTTCAAGCTGATGCCATCAATCCTGTAGTAATATTTTCCCTCTCCAAAATAAATTTGGATGCATTTATCTGAAAAACATTTCCATGATAAAAACTGAAGCCAGCACCTGATCTCAGGGCAGAATTTAGTCTCTGAAGCAGTTTGTCAGAAGGATGTATAGGTGTCAAGTGAAAGCAAGACTAGGGGCTGTAAAGCTTCACTCTGTTCTTTGAACCCACACTGATCCCTGGTGTTTGCAGCAAAGCTGGGACTGAAAACTGAAGTTGACATTTTGGGAGGCTTTGCATGGGGCAGGATAGAGTCCAGCTCCTGTGCACCCTGATTGGGAAGCACACAAATGCTGGAAGCAGCAAGGAATAAACTAGTCAGTAATTTAGGAGCCATAAAATGGACAACTATAATGAGGAGGAAGTTGTGGACAGACTCTTGCCTCTGATCCAACATTTCTGGGTAAGCTGGGTAACACTGACCTGCTATTTAAACTGTTTAGCCATGCTCATTCTTTACTGCCAGGTTAAACAGTGTTTACAGGAACAGCTCCATTTGCAAGTACAAAGGGCTGCAACCAAGTAGGAAGATGATGGCAAAGGGGTGGCACTGGCTTGCAGGATGACACAAGCTGCTAGCACGACTGTTGGTGAAGTGCACATTGCTTCAGCACCACATAATCATTCTTCTGAACTGTTCTTTAAACGTCAGCAAAGGCTGCTCATTAATTCAGCCTGCCACTGAGATTACAGCTTCTGGAAAATAACTCAGTGAGGTGGTAAACTTGTGTCCTGATGGTGAAGATGAAGTGCTGCCTCACTGCAGGGCAGGCAGAGCTCTTCCTGTGAGTCCTCAGGTTTCCATCTGTGGTATCTCCTCTCTGTGTAAATGTAGTCTGAGTCCACTTCCATGGGTCAATAAATGCTTGAAATATGTGCAGATGGAATTGATGTAGAATGTGGGAATGCCAGTGTATCTTCCACATAAGCAGCCTGCCTGAGGTTGGTATTTTCCAAAGGAACTGTTGCTGTCCCATCTAGAACAGTTGCCTGTCCTGAAACATCCTTACCCAGTCTTACAGCAGACCTGTGAGCAGGAGTGCATTCTTTGGGGATAGGGAGATCTCAAATATGCTTCATCTGTGCAAGTCTGACTCTCATCTTTTGGATAACAGTTATTTTGATGCAGTCCATTCAATTGTTTGAAGCTTCTTCGTCCTGCCTAGCAGGATTCTGCTAAAATGCATTTTTAAAGGAGGTCTAGTCCTGGAATTTGAGAGGATAACTTGAAAATGAAGTTCTGTCCAATTAGACTTTGTTTTCCCTGCAGGTTATTTGACTATAGTGTATCCTGGTCATTTGTCCATAGCTTGAAAAACCTGGAATGACAAAGACTACATAGAATCACTGAACTGTTTATGTTGGAAAAGATCCTTAAGATCAGAGAAACCAACCCTAAACCACAATAACACACATGATAATATAAAATTTAAATATCTACTTCCTATAGACCACTTGAAACAGGAATACAAAAGAAGGTACTGTCCCACTTGTGAAGACTTTTACATATTTCTGACCTTACTTTGAGTTTCAAATCTACTTTATTAAAAAAAAAAAAAAAAAGGCATTAATTGTTTTATGTAGAAGGAACTGGGAGTTGGGAGTGAAGAATTTCAGTGTGCTGAGGTGGGATGGGGCTTCTGGAATTTAGAAGTGCATCCAGTGGGGAAAATAGGAAGGTAACACATCAGAGATGGAATTATAATTTCAGAATACTTGAAGGTAATTTTACCAGCACAACACTTCTTGATATTGCCACTTTGTGCCAAGCAGAAGTATGGTGCCTGGCAAACAGTACCCTAGCTCTGCAATTTGCAACATGCATCTCTTCTGCTTGTCATTTCTTGTTGCTGTTTTCTTTGTTTGTGTGGTTTTTGTACCTAAAATTGTGTCAGATCCTTCCTTCAGGGTCATTTGAGGTGATTTAAGAGGGTCTGGTAATGCTCTCCTTTCCTACCCATGGTTGCCAGTCATTCTGATCATGTTTTTCTCCTTTCTTTGAATCTATTCTTGCATTCAGCGATACTAAGAATGAGGTAGTTAAGGAGAAGTGAAGGGGATATTAATAAAAATACAGACATGTTTTATCAATTAAATATGCAGTAAATGTCTATGGTGATACAATCCCTAACTGGACTAGGCAGCTTAAAATCCACTGAGATGAAACATGTCCAGAGTTTGAATTTTCAGCTGACTGACCTGTTGCCTTTAACTCTTACGTTTGACTTAACGCTTGAAGATAAGGATGTTTGAGGAAGGGAAAAAAATGCATTTAACATAATATTACATTTTCTTCCCAGACTCTGACACGTCTCTGGGCCCTGCAATGACAAGTCAGAACAGTAGCCATGCAGAGAAAACTGGTGACATGTCCTCAAAGCAGTCGGCACCAAAAGTGCAGGTCCAGCGATCTGTCTCCCGAGAAACCATCACTATTCATTTCTCTGCATTTGGGAAGGAGGAAGAAGAGGAGGAAGAGGAGTTTAAAGAATTTCTTGATGAGGAACTAGATGACCAAAGCATTGTAACAGCACTTGAAGCCAAGGAAGACCTCTGCTTTGAGCATACCGGCCATGATTTTTCTGGTCCAGCTACCTCGCTTAACGTGGCCAATTCTGCATCACTGCTGTCCTCATCACCTGTGGCTCTGCCAACTGCAGAGACTGTGAAGCTGTTGGATTCTCCTTCTGCATCCCAAGTATTCAGTGCAGTGCCATCAGCTCTGTCTCCATCATCACACTCGTGTCATACAGTTAGCTCATCAGGTGCAGCACCACCTGTGGAACAGAAGTCCAGCCTGTCGTCTTCCCCATCCTCATCCCCTTCCAGATCGGTTGTCTGCTCTAGTGGATCATCCACAGGTTCTAGTTCCAAGCCTTTGAAGGGTTTAGTCAAGTCCCTCTCAACAGATGTGGAACCAAAAGAACCCACCCCACCGATGCGACACAGGCAGCTGATGAAAACCTTGGTGAAATCTCTGTCTACAGACACCTCCAAACAAGAGTCTGAAGCTGTGTCTTACAGACCACCTGACTCGAAACTGAACTTACATCTGTTCAAACAGTTCACTCAACCTCGAGCTGCAGGTGGTGATTCAAAAACTGCCCCCTCCTCTCCATTAACATCTCCTTCTGACACTCGTTCCTTTTTTAAAGTCCCTGAAATGGAGGCTAAAATTGAAGATACTAAAAGGCGCCTTTCGGAGGTGATCTATGAGCCTTTCCAGCTGCTCAGTAAAATCATGGGTGATGAAAGCAGCAGCCACCGGCCCAAAGCCTTATCTTCAAGTGCTTCAGAACTCTCAAACCTTTCCAGTTTGAATGGCCATTTGGAAAGCAATAACAACTACAGCATTAAGGAAGAAGAATGTGATTCTGAAGGGGATGTCAGTGGAAGTGAGTCGAGTAAGAACGATCAGTCCAGAGGGGCTGAGGAACAGGCAAAGGAGACAGAGACCAAAAGCTCTCAATCTGCAAGCACAAAGGACCCGAGTTCAAAACCTTCACTTGTACTTGAAAAATGTTCGTTGTCTGCATTAGCAAGCAGAGAGGATGAGGAGTTTTGTGAACTGTATGCTGAAGACTTTTCCTTGCTAGAGGATGAAAGCAAACCTGAGAAACCTACTGAAACTGTGCTCGATGCAGAGGGGACTGAGGAAAGTGGTACTGTGCTCAGCAGTGAAGATGAAAATATTCCCTGTGTGCAACAGCCTAAAATACCAGTGAAAACTTTATACTTCTTAACACTGTTAGTCTATGCTTACTTTATTATTCCTCTCCCTGGCTATTTAAGTGGACTCTTACTTGGAATGGCCCTTGGATTTATGATAGCTGTCTGTGTGATTTGGCTTCTTACTCCACGTGCTCATGAATACAGCAAATTGCAGAACAATGTGAAAAGGAGATGGAATGCAGGAGCCCTGGACATCAAAGAGCCTGAAATACTGAAGGTGAGGCTGTGGCTTTTTGGGTGTGTACCTGTGTGCATGCAGTTGGGTGGAAGCAGTAAACCTGGTTTGTTCTGAAGGTGTAAATGAGCTGAATGGTCCCCATTTGTAAACATTGTTTTAGGGTCAGGAGGGTTTGGCAGGCTCACAAATGGTTTAGTGTCCAGAATGGCTAAGACTTCAGTGTCCTAAGGGATTAGTAGAAAACCTGAATTGCTTCAAAAGTAAAAGGGCATATGGTTTTCTGATGGATTTGGAATGATCCAGATAAACTACTGAGAGGAAGTAGTACACAGTAGTACTCAGAGTTTAGTGTGTAAAGTAACATTTATGATTGAAGCTGCACCTTGTGAGGTGTGTTTGTTTCTGGGGTGTTTTACTCTCTAAGCAGTAATTTGCCTGTCTTGTTTCTTCAGTCTAAGCAGATTCAAAAGCCTTGTGTTCAAGCCAAGCACTGATAGTTGGAAAGACCTGGATTCTTCTCAAACATCAGCTACTTAGAATAGGAGGAGGAATGAGTGATGGGAGAGATGTACTCATGGGATGTCTGTGGGTCTGTGTGCTGCTCCCTTGAATATTGTGCTGTATAATATGGATTACAGTTCAAAAACATGTGCCTGAGAGATGAATTTTAAATCGAGGTCTTAGAATTTATCCTCCCTCCTCTTTGCCCTTACTCATCTCCACTTCTTGATCAGATACTGGGAGGTGCTGTCACTTCAGATGTCTGGCAAATTGCTTTCTGTTCTCTGTGACCTGTGCAACAACTCAGTTACTTCAGTGACTTTTGTGCTTTTTCCTTGTCCCTGTCCTCCCTTTCCATCTGTGATGAATTAAAAACATTTTCCCAACTGCAGAATTCTGAACAAAAACATCTGCTAGTTACTGATGTGCACCAGAAGCTTTTCAGAATGGTAGTGGTACAGCCTTCATATCACTTGCTTACCAGTTTAATTGTGAATGCTTTATTGTATTCCTGTAAATATTAAATGCATCCTGAGCTTTCTGAAGGGTCATCTCCAAAACAAAGGGTGCATGAATTTGAATTCATACAGTGTTGGTTATATGCTGTAGAATCTATAGTGCATTGATAGCTAATCTAGGCAACTAAAGAGCTAGAGAGATGGGGTTTAGAGGCCAACGTTTGCTGGATACAAACAGCAGTTGCCTGCCTGGCCCTGATGCCACCTTGGTGTTTCCCATGTTTCTTGAACAAGATGTGGCCTTTATTTGCTGTTGTGACTGAGCAATCCTCTCTGCCCAACTGATGTATCTGCTGTTTACACTACACATTTCCAGATTTTAGGTTTTGTCCTTGTTAATTGGGTGCTGAAGCCATGCATACAATATTGCCTTGGTACTTAAAAGCTGGTAACGATCCTGATGCTCATTGTTGGCTGGTGTTAAGACAACTCTTCGAGGTGTCAGTTGCTATATGGGAACCTTTGAACTATATTTGAATGCTTTTATCCAGGAGATGCACTTTATGAGGATGGCTGTAGGCAAGAAATGAACTGTGCAGAGAAGTCTGTGTGAATGTAGATCATTTTGTATGACCTGATAAGTGCTTCTTCTGCTCATTAACATTGTCCTTAATGTGTAAAATCATATAAAAGGGCTTCTTAATGCTTCAGGAGTTTAAGACAGCTCAGTGCCCATCCTGTAGTGGAGCATAATGTAATGTGATCTAGCAGATTGCAAGTTATTATTTCCCCCCCTCATACAACTGTTTTCTATTTGCCTCTGTCAAAATGAGCACTGCAGTTAAGATCCTCTGAAAAATGACATAAAGATTTAATGTGTAGCAAAACTCAGATGACTGTAGGAAAATCAAACTTGATTCTCTTTCATAAAGATGTTCTATTCAGGACTTGTTGGTCTCGTGTTCTGGCCTGAACTGCTTTCATGCCATGATGATTATGATAAAGGGTATGAGTAAGATCCCTTTATAGTGCTCGAGGAGTTGGGATTCTGCCAAACTGCTGTCCAGCTATTTTTGTACAAGTGCATGTGCATTCTCCCCCATGTAAATACTGTCTGAGAAGTTGGCATTTCCCTGCTTTCAACAACTAGTGGAAAATTCCCCCTCAGCAATTGCTGAAATACCTGACCATTAACGTTGTTGCCCTCAAAATTCTTCCTTTGCAAGGTGAAAGAATAAAAGCCACTGTTGTGCTGGTTAGTGGGGGCTTTGTAGATTCTGTGCTTCACTCAAAGGCCTTTGGTATTGGAGGGAGAACACCCACTCCCAACCAGAAAATGCACCCAACCCCCTGTGTTTTCACTCTGGTTTCTTTAAAGTCTTATTTCCTTATTTCTCTTCTCCCTCTCTTCTTCTCCTTCTTGTCTTCTCTTTTTGTCTCCTCTACCCACATGTGGTTTTGATTTTTTCTTCTCTAATGCATTAGTTTTTTTCCTGACTTCCTTGCTGGCCTTCTCAAGTGTGGATTCCCTTGTGTTGTGCTGCCTGATGCAGAAGGTTTTAAGTAACAGCTAAATGGAAATGATGAATTTTCCCTCTCCATTAGGAAGAGCTTTCATGAGCAGACACTGTTGGCAGTGCTTGCTGCAGAACTGAAGCTTTTTTGTACCACAGCTACAGAGAGAGGAGGTTTTTTTATCACTTGTTGTTCCTGAACATCACCCCAGTGATTTCAGGTGTGAACTGGCCTCTGGTAAAAAAATGTGTTTTCTAGTCAAGGTGATGGTTACTTTTGCCCACCTTTAACCTTTTTTTTGTATCATGAGATTCCCTGGCATTAAAAGCTCAAAAAACCCCCTGCATTGTGTTTTAACTCATCCAGCAAAATACTGCTGGAGTATTATAAAATAGTGGTAATGAGAGGGGTATGAATACAACCAGTGTAATCTGGGTAATCAACAGCCTTTCAGGAATTTTTGTGCTGGAGCATTTGATGATATCATTTAATGGTAATGGATATTAATCAATCTGTTAGTATCATTAAGAAGCTTGGGAGGCAGTTTTATTCCACATTTGTGCTGGTATTATGAAGTTGACCTGCTGGTTCATTTTTTTTTCATGTGTTTGAAAAGATCATAGAAGTAATGATTTATTTTTGCTTGCAGCCCTGGTCTGTGCCTGCAGCCCTCGGGTCCTTCCTAAGGATCTTTTGCTGTTCCCCCAGCCTCCCCCCTGGGGTTCAGGTGTAACATGCCTGAGATAACATTGAAAAGTTAAGTAAAGCAGGGTGAGCCTTTTAAAGCTGTTTTATGCAGGTGCCTGTGGGTTTCACTGATAGTGCCACATGCTGCTGCTGCAACCACTGCAGCCTCTGCTCTCTGATGGATCCCAGTAGCTCCCATGTGGGAACTGGGAATAGTGACTGTGCCCTTTGCTCTACAAGCTGGGCTGCTCAGTATTCCTTTCCAGGTTAGTTCCCAGCCTGATGGTGAGGAGCTTTCTCCTGGTTTCAGCTGTGAACTCAGGGCAACTGCTGACCTTTCCAAATGGAGATCCCAGGATCAGTGTAAATGGCAAGCAGCTGCAGAGTAGCAGATCACTGTGGTCATTGTCCTCCCTGAATTACTACATTTCTTATTTTAACAACTTCTCTTGTACCAAAAAGACCTATCATAGAGTCACTTCTCCCCTGCACAAGGAAATCCATTGTTGTTTCAGTTGTTTGGGAAAATCCATCTGTTGCTACCACGTTCCAGTAACACAACTTCTCTGTGTAGATGCATTGCAAAATGCTTTCCCTAGCCTGTGAATCTTCTGTTCCAATTTCTTTTGCAGAGAGAGGGATGGAGGCATTTCTGCTAAAAGTGTTCAAATGCATGAAGCAGTCAATGCCTTCCTTGTATAGAAATCACTGTGTATGCTGCTGGTTTAGGTGGTAAATGTGTTTATGTTCTGTTGGTCCTAGATTTTGAATGTTCAGTACCTTAGGCAGTCAGAAATAATTGCTGTAAGTCTTGGGCAGGTTCTTCAGTTGCCAATAACCTTCAGTTTGTGCTGTGGGAAGCACAAGAAGGGTGCTGGATAAAAGCCATGTGTCTGCTGAGAAAGTAGAGCAAAGTTTGTGCCTCTAATGTGTGTCCCCAAGTGTTCCATGTCATCCCAGTTTTCAACTTTCCACCTTTGAAGCTCAGTTAGTGGATTTTTACTTCTTACTGTGGGACATGCAGTTGAGAGAGTGTTGTGTCAATGCTCCCTGTTCTCATCACTGTTCTCTGCTCTGCTCAAGTGCTGGTGTCAGAAAATTCCAGCTGGTTCCATCTCAAGCAGGATGTTAAAGAAACTTCAAGTGTACTGTGACCTTCCTTCTTGGGTACTGCCCATAGCAGGTGGTTTCCAGCCCTCCTGCTAAAAATAACATTACAGCTTAGAGTAATAAAAAGGGCTTGTGTGGCCAAACCTCTTCTACAGATCCACTTTCCAAGTCTCCCTTTCTCTTTGTGCCAGTGTGTGGTCTTCAGCTGAACTTGCAGGAGAAGGTGGTAGACTTTGGAGGCAGCAAATGTTCATCTGTGTGTTTGCCTGGCTGCAGGCTCCAGACTCCAGTGTCTGAGCTAGAAATAGCTCTGAGATCTGATCCAGGGGGGCAGGTGGGAGTCTCTCCAAAGATCTGTGGGCCATATGGATATTCCAGCTCTGCACAGAGTGAATGGCTCATGGTGCCTTTAGGCAGCTCCTGCAATGCCCCTGTGGTTCAGAAAGTCCAGCTGGAGTTCCTGGCTGAAAATTAATTGCTGTCTGCTCAAAGATGTCTTGGCTCAATCATTCCTAGGAAGCAATTGGGATGTGCTCAAACAAACATCAACCCTGCTGTGCAGAGCCTTGGTGGCTTACAGAAAACTCCTCCTCGTGCATTGTATTTCCTAGATAGTGGTTGCATAGAAGCCAGTGTGAGCAGAAAACCCAGGAACAAAGCTGCTTCAAAGGGTCTGTGTTGGTGTGGGTATTTCTGATAATAAAAGAGGTAGTCTGCTTTGGAGCTGAGCAAAGATGAATGTCTTAATCGTTTCCTGAACATAAAAGAAATGCTAATTTATGTGGGTTTTTCAGGGTTTATAGTGAAAATGGAGCTAGATGGTAGAGTAAGCACAACACAGGTATCACTTGCTGGGGCACTTAAAGCCTGTGCTGTCTGCTTTGGGGAATTATATGGCACTGAGGTAAATGAGCATTACAATAAACCCTACAGTTCTATGTGTGGGTGGAAAATTCTTTAAGTTGAAATGATGCAGTAATTTCTGGGATGCTTTGCATAGGGTAGTTACAACTTCTTTGTTTTGAGAATGCCAGGGATGCTCATTCAGCTCTCCCTGCTTCCCAGGAGCAGATTACACACAGAATTCTTGTTGAGGCTGGAGTAGACCTTTGAGATCATCAAGTCCAGCCTAAGAATGTTCTCCCTCTTACCATACTTACCTGGTACTTGCAAAGATGCCAGTTTACCTACTGCTCTGGAGGGGGGCTGCTGTAACTTCACCAGCCCTTTGCCTTCTGTTGACACTAATGAATACTGAGCTGCTGAAGTGAGGGTTTGATGTGCACAAGTAATTACCAAAGTATGTTGTTGGGCAGGTGAATAGAAGGAAAACTTGCCTCCCTGAGTATTCTGGCCTGGCTTCTGCCCCATTTATCAGCGTGCATTTTCTGTAAGCAGATGTTAGAGGAGCAGCATCACCCCCATGGTTAGTCAGCACTCACAGACCTGTCACAGCAGGGCTGGTGGCTTTGTTTGCTCTTTCTCTGCACAGAAACCAATGAATTGGAATCCCCCCCATGTGTGACTCCTGTGTTCTAACTGGGCAGTTACACGGCGTGTTAAATGCTATTAAACAGCAATGGGGTGTGTAAACACACCCCTCTGTCTTCTGCTCACTCCTCAATTGTTGGTGATTAAAGTGTCTACAAGCAGACAGAATGTTTGCTGTACCTGCACTGTTGGTGATTAAAATGTCCTTGCTGGCTGTAAGCAGGCTCTGCTCTGCAGCCTGCCTGTGGCTCTGCCCAGCAAGCCTGTGACTGCAGCTCTCCCAGCCTTTCCTGAAGATGAGGTGAGAGCACTGCACTACATACACAAAAGAAGACAACAAATCATGTGCTTGGGATACAGTCCCCATCTCATGCTCTGTTAATTTGCTGCTACCTCATTGAGGGCGTTTGCTGCTTTGTTGTGTTTGTGCAATAAGTGAAATAACTTGAGCAAAAAGCTTGAATAATGATTTAAAACGTCTGTGTACATGCTGTACTTCACTCCAGCAGCTTAAAAACCTGTTAAGAAATGTGTTTGTTTTGTTTTTCTCTAGGGATGGATGAATGAAATCTATAATTATGATCCAGAAACATACCATGCTACCCTGACTCACTCTGTCTTCGTGAGGCTGGAAGGAAGCACCTTACGACTCTCAAAACCCAATAAAAACATTTCTAGAAGGGCTGTGTACAATGAGCCAAAGCCTGAAGTCACCTATATCAGCCAGAAAATATATGAACTTACAGAGAGCAGGGTGAGTGTCCCTTATTTAGATCTGATTTTAACAAAGAATACTTTTTTTTGGAGGGTTTTTTTTTTTTCCACTCTTCTGTTTTCACATCCCTGTAAACAAAACTGTTGTGGTGACTAACTTGTGAAAGATTGTGCTGGAGAGGAAGACTGAGCAGGATTTAGGGAACAAAACAAGCAGCATACTTGCACAAGAAGGGAAAAGCCTTCTTTTCCTCTGTCAGTTCAGAGCAGAAGTGAACACAAGGGAATTGAGGGAATTGTTCCCCATACATCAGAAGTTCTGAAGCTTGCACCAAACACATCATCTTTGCTGCCTGTAGCTGTCCCAGGGCAGTTCAGAGAACATTTGCATTTCATGGGAAGCAGGAACACACATTGTATAAGGGTGTGGAAGAGGAGAATGAGAGGTGGATCAGACACAACTGGTCTAGGGAGGAAGATGAGAGTTTTTGCAGCTGGACTAGTGCAGCAGGGATGGTGCTGGGACACCTTCCTAGGTGTTATTTGCCTCCCTCAAGGGAGTGAGAGATCTGTCAGTAAGCTGCTGTTAAAAGAATGATGTGTTTCAGCCTGCTGCATCAGCAGGGGCCTTGGTACTGATGGAGGAGGAAACTATGCTCAGCTGAGTGTGGGAATGACAGGGAAAGGGCACCAAGGTGCCAGTGAGCATAACCTCCCTTCCTTGCCCTGATGGGACTTGCTGTGAGCTCTGCTTTCTCTAGAGGGTGAAGATAAAGCAAAAACTTAGATTCCTGCCTATTGCAGATTTGTTTTCCCATAACAAAGACAAGCAAAGCTGTCACAAAGCTCCAAGAGCACTTTCCTGACAGTCCTTGTCTGTGGTATCTTAGAAAAATTTCCAGTGCTTCCCCCCACCTCAGCCCAGCTCCAATTGTTCTAAGAGTGCCAAGTGCCCTGACTGTAGTAAACAAATGATGGCTGTTTTCCACAGTTATGGAGTTTAGCCCCTAGATAAGATTTTTTAACTCTTCTCATCACTTGCTGTGTCTCAGTTCTCTCTGAATATACTGAATTTAGAATATAATTAGCTGCAGATCACTTCTATGGCTTGATTCTTACATACTTGATGTGACTGTCACAAGTTTCAAACATTCAGTTTTGTGAGGTGGGCCTGAAAAGCTGAGTTTAAAATTTAGGTAGTTAATGAGAATTCAAACTATCTAAGGTCCTTGGTTATGGTTTTTATAATTTATTTTAAATTTTGTTAGGTTTTGTTGCTTTGTGGTTTGTTTTTTGTGTGTGTGTGTTGTGGTTTTGTTTTTTTCTTTTCTACATAACTTACGACTAAGATCTTTTGAGTGAAAATGGAGGTTTTTTTACATGAGGGTAGAAGTCTAAGCTACTTGAATGCTCCCTGCTTTAATTCCAAGGCTGTGACTCACTAGGGACCTAATAGCAGCAGTGGACTGGACATGGACCACCTAGATGAGTCAGTTAAACCCAGCAGATGCAGTGTAGGATCTGTATATTTTCATGTTCCTCTCTTCTTTATTGACTAGAGAAACACAGAAGATACCACTAAAAAATCAGTTTGTGTAACCCTTTATTTCTCCTTCAGATTTCCTTGGTTCCTAAGAGTCTGGCACGAAAACGGATTTGGAATAAGAAATACCCCATCTGCATTGAGCTGGCCAGGCAGGATGACTTCATGGCTAAGGCCCAGCCTGATAAAGAGAATGCAGAGGAAAAGTTACCTGCTGAAAAAGTGGACTTAAACAATGATGAATCCAAGAAACCTCAGGATGGAGCAAAGTCCACAAGCCAAAAGGATCAAGTGCTTTATCTCTTTGGTAGGACAGGTAGGGAGAAGGAGGAATGGTTCAGAAGGTTCCTTCTTGCATCCAAGCTGAAGTCTGAAGCAAAGAAGCTGTCCAGTTTATGTGGGAGCAAGCCAGGTATTCCAGTTTTGTGTTCTAGTAAAAATACCTGTTAAAAGAAACAGCCCAGCCTCATGTTTTCACAGTGGTAGTTATAGCAACTGTGGAGCCACAGGGATCTTTACAGACAAACACCA
This sequence comes from Corythornis vintsioides, assembly GCA_025447755.1. Classification (NCBI taxonomy): domain Eukaryota; kingdom Metazoa; phylum Chordata; class Aves; order Coraciiformes; family Alcedinidae; genus Corythornis; species Corythornis vintsioides. The sequence continues at coordinate 87,083 of JAOEGS010013033.1, read as the reverse complement.
CTAGATTCTGCTCCTTATCTTGGCCTCTCATTCCCACCTTCCCACCCTGCTGTTTCCTCTCTTGGCTACATACTTGGCTATATGCCCTCAACCATTCTTATTTTGAGACTGGTTTATGTGAACACACCATTTTTCAGTGACTGTAACAACTCCTGTAATTTCTGGAAGGATGAACTGTTCAATTTTTCTCTCCCCTTCTGTACTGTTGGAAGTGATGTCAACATTTGCAGTATTATGTTAGCCTCAGTCCCCTTCCCCAGTCTCCCTCCTCCATCCTTCCTTCCACTCCAGTCTCCTGCAAACAATAAACAGCTTTCTTATGGGTTAATGTCACAAAAAACCCACATTTATTTTTGTTTAAATAAAACATCCTCATCTAATATATATGTATCTGAACCAACAAACATATTAGTCTACTGTATTGGTCAAATGTTTGAAATATTAATTTCAAATCCTCCTCTGATATAGTTTTAGATCTGAATGACTCATGCTTTTCTGTCTTTATTCTCTGAGAAGCTCTTTAGAAATTGGTTAACATCATTATTTCTGGCACATAACTTCTTGAAATGCAAATGCAAAATTAATGACTAATTAAAATTCTAATAATGACATGGCTTTCACAGTCCCTTTAATTGTAGTAGCCTATCATTAATTAAAAAAAAAAAAGTTATAGGTAGATATTAATCACCTCACTTTTATTTTAGGCATTCCCCAGCAGGGCTGTTGGGAATTCTGCCATATGTTATATATATGTTGATTGTCCATATATAAATGTGTTATGGATCAGATGACTTTTCCAGTCCCACATCCTCCTGAGTGCAAAATTGTACCAAATTTAGAATAATTTGGGCTTAGGACCATCTAAGCACACAACAGTGGTATTTACTTTTCCCCTTTGAAATCAGAAAGCTCTGCTCTGCTCTGTTTTCAGAATGAATTAAATCTGCAAGCTAATTTTGTTCCTTTAAGTATTCACTTGATCATACTCTTCTCTCCCTGACTGTGAGGTTCCTTTTCTGTTAAAACAGGTATTATTCCTTTTGATTTAGGGATCTTGCCAGCACACAGTAAACCAGATAGTCAGTCTGGAGTTCTCACCCACAGCAGAAGCAGCAGCAAGGGGAGTGCAGAGGAAATTGCATCCCAGCCAAAGCACAAGGATCTGCCTGGCAGCGTGAGGCAGAAAATGCTTCTGGACTACACTGTTTATATGGCCAAGTGTGTTCCCCATGAGAAGAAAAGCCCTGCAGGTAGCCCAGTCCTCAGTGCAGATAGCAGCCCTACAGCTGTGAAAAAGGTAATGGTTTTCTCCCAACAGATACCTCAAAGGTGGTGATTTATTTTATCTTGTTTATTCCTTTAAAAATAAGTTAGAAAATTAATTGCTGTAACTACAGCTTGGACATGAACTTTATAAAAAGTCAGTGTGGGTTTTCTTGATGCCAGTTCCCTCTTGACCAGTTTCTTCTAAATGTAACATGCAAGTTTTTTTCATTGATTTAGGTTGATTTCTTATCTTCCAAGAACTTCTCTGGGTCTCTTTGGCTTTGCAGTGTCTAGTAGCTAAAGATTGTACAGCTGAAGGCAGTGTGCTGTAGATTTGCTTCACTAGGAACATACAGGTGGTGAACAATGTTTATGCTTTGACTAATCCTTTGTTCTCTGGGACTGCACTTGAATCACTCATAATAAACAGGACCTTAATATTAAGTACAACACTTAATAAATGGACCCCAAGGTTAAGTGCAATCACCATTAATTAATAAATGTAACTCATGTCATGCATTGCTGTTGCCAGGCTTTCACACAGTGTCCAGAAAGGAGTAGGAGGCAGGTATAGCATACAGATAAACATGGCTTGTGTTCTCCCAGGAGAAAGATATTCCAGCTTCCAACACCCTGTGAAGCAGAGAGGAATTCTCTGCTGAATCTGGCACGTGTCAGAAGCACTCTATAAATAGCTGGAGTGCTGGCAGGGAACCTGCATCACAGCAGAGCCACTACCCCAGCAGCTCTGCCTGCCAGCCTGCAGCCATGGGGAGCAGTCAGTGCCAAGGAATGATGTGCAGAACTCTAGCAGCTAACCTGCCTCTTAGAAAGTGCTGCTTTAATGCTGGCTTTGGGATTTCTGCCTCTCCTAATGAAAGGCAGACCTGCTTTTCTTAGCAGGTGGTTGAGAGACATTAAGCATCTTGTCTTTCCTTCATGGGAACCTGATCAATAGTTGTAATAAAATACATGACAGTATGTATACACCTAAAATTAATTCAGCTGCCTTGACTTCCCTGTCTATACTGTTACAACACCTGAACATGTGTGTCCATGTTTTGAGACCTAGACATGATCCTCTTGAACTGCAACCAAAGCCTGGAATGCAGCAGAAGGAACAATGTGGTTTCCTAAATCCTATATTCAAACACTGGAAGGAAAAATTAGTTTCCCTGTACTGCATTTGTGGATCTTCTCTTTGTGACATGGCAGATCTAGATTTAAGGATTTAAGATTGGGTATTTTTTGGTTAAATAGAAGAAGAGTAGAGTAGCTGTTCCTCTAGATCCTACGGGGATCAGTGTCTCTACAGACATATTTCTAGGTCTGCCCACTCTGGGTTTATTTGCTTTTTCTGCCAGAGGTTAAATTACATGTAAGTTTCTCATTTCATTGCCAGAGGTGAATTTATATCTGTGTGGTCTCATTTGCTCTGTTGCATGTCAGGATGATGACAAGCAAGCTGATGTGGTTGTAAAGCTGCTGTCTGTGCTGAGCAGGACACCAAAGTCCTGTGTGAAGGAGGCCTTTTCTGACCTGAGCCTATGGAATTGATAAAGCTGAATGACCTGCTCTCTGCTTTCAGTTACCAGATGTGGAAGCTGAAGAAGAAGAACAGGAGGCCTGGGTGAATGCTTTGCTTGGAAGAGTATTCTGGGATTTTTTAGGAGAGAAGTATTGGTCTGACCTAGTGTCAAAGAAGATCCAAATGAAACTTAGCAAAATAAAGGTAACTACTCTGGAGACTTGCAGTACATGTAGGAGAAAACAAACACACAGTGCTTAAGTTTGGTTTAAAACAGTTCATGAAACACTTATTTCACACTTAAGTGTAAAAGACAAATGTGATACAGAGTTCCAGTTCAGCTTTGATGTCCATTTTGCAGTAGAATCTGAAGGTGTTAACTTTGCTGCTTCAGTTTCAATTGAACTACAGCTGCATTAACTATTTGTGAAGTTTTAATGTGAAAAGTCCAAGTATTGTTGTGTTTGCTTTAAATAGAACTGCTTATAAATTATGAAATCTGCTTTGGGAAACAGTAGATTGCCTTGAAGATGGAAGAGTTCAGGAAACCACAATTCTAATGTGTTCCCATTAACTTCAGCCATACAATACTGGCAGGAGAGGACAGCGGGAGTAATATTCAGGGAAAGCTGTCTGTGGGGTGGTAGGATGTAATTGGGCACCAACGGCATGAGCTCAAAGGGTGAAGAGAGGAGTGGTGCTTTTGAATGACTTCTGGGTCTTCCCTTTGCATTCTCTAGCTCTTCTGAATAGCAGCAGTTAATCACAGGCCTGTTTAGGTCCTGATGTTTGGGGAGGAGTTTGCCTGTTCCTAAAGGCAAAGGAAGATGTAATCTTGCTGACAAAAGGTCTGACTTTAGCTGTCTGCACCAGCTGTGAGATGGTGTTGCTTGTGCTTGGAGAAAGCAGCAGTAACCTAATTCTGCCCTGGCTGTTTCCACTGGTGTGACAGCAGGGTACCCAAACATCTCCTTGTGGTTTAGAAAGACTGGGAATGGGAGATGGTTGCAATGTTGATAGGGTGCAATACTGTCTGCTCACAGGAGAGAGACTTTCTGTCAACTGGAAATGTTTACAGTAAGCAGGTCCCCAAATCATCATGGTTCTGTGCCTCTTATACTAAAATTATGACTTAAAAAGTAATGTGCTATGAAAGAATTTGCTAAAGACAAAAATAGCTGAGATGTTGATATAACTGCAGCTATAAAATATGTGACTGAATTTTATGTCCAAAGAAGTCTTTGATTTTTATTCACAGTAAAACAGGATTTACACTTCACTCTTGAGCTTTTTATGTGCTTTGACTAAAAAAACATGCTGGAATTTTAAGGTCAGCATCTGAACTTCAGCAGAGTTTTAAAAACATTCCAAATTCAGATGCTCAGACTCTCCTTAAAATACTGTTTTGAAACTGCTAACTGCAAAACCCTGGAATTGGAAAAAATGTGTTCTTCACTGGTGGCTTTTCAGCTCAATCCATTCCTGAAGTTTAATGACCTGTATTCACCCAGGAAACAATGATATTTAGTTCCATAAGATGGAATTCATGTTTATATTCTCTTTTAGCTGCCCTACTTCATGAATGAGCTGACTCTAACTGAACTTGACATGGGGATAGCAGTGCCCAAGATCCTGCAAGCCTTCAAACCTTCTGTTGATCACAGAGGTAAAAAGCATCTTTCCTTTCCTGCTTTTGCCAGGCTGATGCCTTCATACAGAATTTGGATCTGTTTATGTTGTGGGTGTTTTAATCAGAGGAGCTGATTCTGAGGACACAGTGAGTGGCCTCTATCTCCAACAGGAGCAGCATCAGGTTTGCTATAAGCATAATTCTATAGATATGGAAATCTGATCATGGCTTTCCATTGTAAAGAATTACTGAACCAGACTGAAATTCGCATGCAACAGACAAAAAAACCAAGAATACAGTGTTTCTTTGAGAAGAAACTTCAAAACACAGCATCGTTTAATGGCCTTAATATTAAATACAGATTTTTTTGTTTTTTTTTTTTAAGCTGAATAACTTCCTTTCATACTGCTGCTTCATGAATCTGAACTGTTCTTTCTGGATTGCATGTGGTCACATGAGTATAATTGAGGGTACTCGTGTCACTTAAGTAATTTCACAAAAAGACAAACTTCACTTAATATTTTTTTGGCTTCAAAAGTATTTATTTTACCTCATATATGAGGTAGATGCCCTCTCCTAATACATGCAATCAGAGCAGTTTTTGTTTTTTTATTTTGAGTTTATTAATGGTTTATTTTCCACTCACTCCCTTCATTCCTTTAGTTTCCATAGTGTTACATTGGACTGGAGAGAGACAATTATTGAACTCAAGGTGGAGAAGTTTCTAATTGGTCTACAGGGGAATATTTCCTTGGATTGTATGGCTAACAACTTATTTTTGGTTTAAACTGCTCTTTCATCTCTTAGATGAAGATACCAAAATAATTTCTAGATGGTATTAAACCAAATAAACTGGTAGGAGATGAATGAATTTAAAATATTTGTTAAGAGCTTCTGGAGAGGTTCCAAATTACAGGCCAGCATTGAGCCAAACTTCACCAATTCTCAGTGGCATGTTTAGAACCATAGCAACAAACATGAACTGAACAAAGTTGGAACAGGTAACTAGCTGAAAATAATAAAAGGAGGGAAAAAAATAAACTTTATCACTAACAAGAAAAAACAAGTACCACTGAAATCAGTGGCTAGAAGCATGAGGAGGTTAGTAAGATCTAACCTTTCCCTCATAAAAGTGTGAACAAACTCTGAGGAGTTACTAAAATCCTCTGGAACATAGGTAAGGAGTGAACTAATGCTGCCTGTCGGATCCAAATGCTATTGTTTGCCCTTATCTCGCTGGAGACTTGCAAATCTTTGGGGAAAAGCCTTATCTATAACACACTGGGTACTTCCCTCTCAACTTCTTGAAAGTGCATTTTCCCCTGAGCTTTATAAACAAAGCATGTTTGAAGAGAGCAAATGGTTTTGTTGTCATGAGGTTCAAAAACTGTCTTAAGAGAAATGAAAAAGGAATAGATGGAATGAGCTCATGTGCAGTCAGTGTTTGGGGAACAAAAAAATACAAATACTGCTGCTTCTTGTCATATGCCTGGGACAGCAGGTTCTGCACAGAGCTTACAACACCCTCCAGGGTCCCCAGTAGCAGAGTGGCTTCAGCACTGGTAGAAATTTTGAGTTACAGGAGACAAAGTCAGAGCTTTTTAACCTGGGTACCTATCTGATGCTTGAGGTTCATTGGTTCCTTTTAAGCAAACTTGTGCTCTGGAGTTGTTGTCAGTGCTTCCCTTTGCCTAGATTTCACATTTTTGGAATTCCTTTCTCTGTTCTCATAATTTCAGTTGTAACCAAAGACTAGCTCTAAGTCATGAGATGGGATTTAGAAGACTGCTGAACACTTGGCTTCAACTGATTGCCAACCACAGCAGTGAGAAAAATTAACTCCTTCAGTTTCTTGTTCAGTTAAACTGACAAGCAAACATTCATGGTAGAATTTGTAATCCTTGTAACATCTTTCCTATTGTCAAATGACATGTGTTCTCCTGGTTCTGAGTTTTAAATTACTGAAATGACTTGGTTTGATGTTGTGCTTAAAAGGACATAAATAAGGTGATGCTAATTGGCAATGCTTATTTTCATAAGGATAAGTGTATTTGTAAGTTGACCTATGAATAAACCACATATGTAAAAAAAAAATAATCCTAAAACCACAGAACTTCAGGGCAGCATCCAAAATGAAAACTTTAAAGGCTTTAAAAGTGTTTGACACAGTCATTTGAGGAAGCCATTTGTGAAGCTTTAAAATGCAGTTACTAATTGTGATGTGCTTTGTTTCCTCTGTACTTTTTTACTAGTGCTTGATTACAAGGAAATTACATTTTTAGTTGTTATATGGTTCCTGTAAGTAACTAAATTTGTTAACAGATGACTTTAAGGGAAAAAAAACCAACCCAAAAATAAAAACAAACAACCTAAAAAATAAAAAAATCTTGTTTCTGTTACTATAGCCCTATTTGGGTGACAGCAGATGCTGCAGTATTTACTGCTCTTCTGTCAGGGCTGGGAAACCAGATAACAATTTATTCAAATTGTACCATCTGTCCAGTTCTTCACCCTCTCTCCCTCCCCTTGCTTCCCTTTTTCCCTCTGGAAAATGCATATGATCGTTTTCTGGCCAGAAGGAATTTTCCCTCTCAGTGATGGCATCCCTTGGTTCATTTGCTCTGCTGTTCCACAGCCCTGCCATTTGAAGCTGCTGACTCACTGGGTATCCAGAAGGGCTGTTTGCCCATTTCCTTGGCTCTGCTGATTTTACTGCTACTTACTATGAAGAGGAAAAAAAAAATCTATAGACATTTGTGTTGGGAGTTTGTACATGTTTGTTTCAGACCAGCACCAGGAATATGATGGAACAGAATGACTGGGGTTAGTGAAGAGGCAGTTCCATGCTGCTTCCAGGGTGTGATCTGAGTGTACCTAGGCTTTGGGAGCTGGGTGTAACCCTGTTCATATAATGGGTGAGATTGGGGACAATCCCATTCTTCTGATACCCTCTTCTAGAAAACAGTTGTTCTTAATCCAAAGGGTAGTTAACATTAATTGCTTCTGAATAAGTAAATAAAAGTAGAATCCACGTGGTTGATGTGCTGGGCACTGGGTGGGCTTCTTGTGTGCAGCTGCAGTGTCTAGAGAAGGAAGATGCATCATCTGTGCCTTGGGACACCTGATTTCTAATCTCTGGATCACAAATACCCTGCAGCTTTCTTTTTTTAATTATTGGGGCTGCAGGGTGGCACTTAAGAAGCAGGACCTAATCTGCAGTTATTTCCAAGATAATTCTTTTGGTGATTGAAATAAATCTTATTGTCTGGGCAGACTATTTCCTTAACTTAATAGCACACATCTAGAATTATTCTAAGTAATGGCCCTGTTTGCTGTGAGTGGTGAGAAGAATGCCTTCAATACAGAGTGAACCTTTTCATTCTCCAATACACCATTTCTGAATTAATGACATAGTTGGTTAAGGAAAAAATAAGGTTTTTTCTTTGGAAATTATATGGTGTATAGACTTCTTTAAAATGAGTTTTGGGCTGACACTAAAATAAAATGTTTGTGACTGTTTTAAAAGTGACATCTTGTTGTTGTTGTTGATTTTAGGACTTTGGATTGATTTGGAAATGTCCTACAATGGGTCTTTTCTAATGACACTGGAGACCAAGATGAACTTGACCAAACTTGGGAAAGAGCCTCTTGGTGAAGCACTTAAAGTTGGAGAGATTGGCAAAGAAGGGTAAGGTGTCCCAATGGCAGAATCAAGTGAGAGCTTCCATAGTGAAAAAGCAAATTTTCCTTGCATATAGGCAGCTCTGGCTGTTTGATGTCACCATTGAGAATTAGCTTATTGCACACAATTTTTTTTTCTGTAGAATTAAAAATTATTCTGTGGCTGTAATTTTCTTTTATGCTTGATTTTGGGTCTTAGCCAGTGAGACTTGAATACTGGAGGTTCACACTTGCAGGTGGGGAAATAGACCCAGGTACTGTGCTGCTACAGCATGATACAGCTACAGTCTAATCCATGTCATAATAAACAGCTGGAAGGTACACAGGCTGTATTTGTTATGTAAAGACTATTTCAGGAGCTTTTTTTGCACCATGGGAGTAGTTACACCCCTATTTTACTCCTCATTTTTCCTTGTACCTCACTTCTGTTTGCTTGCTGTGTCTGAGTGAAACACATTACAGGTGAACAAGTTAGAAAACACACACACAGTGTCAGTTATCCAACTTTATTTGTGCTTTCCCCTCCCATTCTCATGAGGCTGTTTGCATTCCATCAATCTGTCCATTTGTATTGATGTGGTGAGTGACACCTGTCAGCTCTTGAGCCCACCAGCTGTGCAGAGCTGATTCTCTTTGTGCTGTGTTCTCTTTGTGTTTAAGAAATCTGCAGTCCCTGAACAGCAGCTGGTCTCTGATTTAGTGTACAACCACTGCCAACAAATCAAGACCATATCCTCTAAATCTGGCCAATTGTTTAGCTAAGAATAGCATGTTGTGGTCTTTCAGAATTAAGGTATTAGATGATTTGGATATTTGTGCCATGGCTCTGACCATTTATTCTGAGGTATCTTGAAGAAATAGTTAGAGCAGCACTATGGTAAAGTGCAGTCGTGACAAGAGAATGAATGTGAAAAAACTAATGGCTGAATGATCTCATGCACTGGTAGAAATTCAGAGGATTTAAAATCGACCTAGATTCTCATTGTCACTGCTTGAAATAAATATTTCTGAATTTACATCAGCATAACTGGTAGCTGTGGTTTTTGAAAAATCCCTTTAATCTCATCCACCCAAAAAAAAAAGGAAGATAGAGAAGGAAATGTCTGTACAATTGAATTCTTGCATTTCTTCCCCATCTTTTCTTGTTTTCTTTGTATATTTTTATTTCTGTCCAGTGCAAGCATGGCTTCAGAAGCAATTAGTGAAAACATTGATTACATATTTTAAAATCATCTTGATTCTAGCTGAGAAATAGGCCCCCAGCAAAAAAAATGTAAATGTCTGTAGCTAAGCAACCAATTACTTGAAGGTACAACCATTAACTGCATTGCTGCCTGCACATGGCTGTGATGTTTCCATGCTCGGGGCCAGGTACTGTGCCAGCTTTAGTCTCATGTAGTCTGCTTTGAATTAGGTTTTTTTGGTTGTTTGGTTGTTGGGGTTTTGTCTTAAATAGAATGGACTTTATATATAAACACTGTTAAAGACTCTGAGAAGTATAGAACAGTTTGCTCTTCATCTGTGCTTGCCTTTGTGTTAGCTAATATTACTGGCTTCTGTAATTATCAGTTGACAACTGCTGTGACAGACCACTTGCATCCACAGCCCTGCTGTCTGTAAGTGATGCATGTTTGTTGCTTACACTCATTTTTATCCCTGGAGAGCCTCTTGAGATGCCTTAACCACAAAGTCCTGTAAGAAAGGCATCTACTCATCCAGAAAGAGGAGAAAACAGCAGTGAGTTTGAACTGGCCCTGAGCATGGTGAGTGGAAAGCCAGACAAGTGGGTCAGTGTTGCAGCCCTGTGTGTGCTGCTACACAGCTTGCTAATGCTGTCTTGCATTCTGGGGAAAATGCAGCTCTCAAAAAAGTTATTTAATTGCCAAGCTTATGAAATTAACAAAGTAGCAGATTGTGGCACAGTGGAGATTAAGCAAATGCAGGCAGGCTAACCAAAAGTTACTGCAGTTTCTTCCCTTCAGTCCTTTTTGCTATGTTGTGTCATGTACAAACTGACTGACAAATGGCAATTCAGAAACCATTGTGCAATCTGCTCAGGAACAAAACTGTAGCTCCAACGTGGTTTTCTGCCAATGCTTGTGTCATATAAATGGCCCATTGTATGCAGAGATCCCTTGAAATCTCACTCAAGCTTCTTTATTGTTGCTTTGTTTAATGCTAGGAAATCTTGTGGCCTTAGCCAGTCAGTGGGTGCTTGTGGAGACACCTCAGGCAAATGAACCCTCCCCCTCCCCCGGGAGATGGTGACACCTCCTTGAGCCTTGAGGATGCACTGGGTGTGCTTTGAACTGGCTGTGACATGCACAGGAGGGTGAGCTGAGGTCACACCCAGGTAGAAAATGTGGAGCTAGAATCTTGACCTAAAAACGTGCACTTGTGTCCTGAGAAGAGCTCCAGCAGTGCTGCCTGGGGCAGTGACACAAACCAGCCCTCACCCCTCAGTCCCAGGGACGTGGTTCCCTCTAATTTGCCCTTGTGCTCTGCTGTGGGTAGCTCTGCTGTGGGTACCAGGTGCATCCCTGGGTAGGGAGAGAAGCTTTGGGATTCTGATTCCATAGCCCAGGCAACAAACTGCAGTGTAGAGGCCATGGGATGACTGCTCCCATCTGAGACAGGCAGTTGGGAAGGAGCTGTGTGCCCAGGGAGCTGGAATCAGCCCTCCTTTTTTGAGGGCTCCATGCAGTTTGTTCAGTGTACAGAATCACAGCCAGTAGCCCCAGTCCATGCCCTGTGCTGAGGTTATTAAATGCTTCAAATAAACTTCCAAGAACACAACTGCACACAAAAGAAAGAAAACAAAGAGATGAACCATATTCTGAACAAGCTGGTAGAATATTTTAGTCCTGGGTATAGTCCCTGTGGCTAAAACCATCTGCTTTTGAAGCCTGTGTTGTGTAACTATTTCAGGCTCCTATTAATACTTCAGTGTATTCACTGGATCCTTCCCTAATTTTAATCCATTTAAAAGATTTGGAATTTTTTCTATGATTGTGTACATAAATTATTCCATAGTTGAAGTCTAGGAATTGGTTACTACTGTGTGATGTTTTGTACCCAAGGAGCAGCACTTGTTTGATTTTATTACTTTCCTTTTTTCCCTCCTCCTCACAACATTCTTTGCCTTATTCCATCTTGGACTCCCTTCAGAAAAACAAAACTTTAAATCCTGAAAACATAACTCATTTTGTCAGAGGAGCTTAAAAATTCACAAGTCAAAGGTCAATTTCCCTATAAATACAGTAGGGAAAGCAATATTTCCAGCAAAGATTCTAAAGGCAGATTGTAGCCCAAATTTGAATGGGACAAAAGTATCTCTGCAAAACATCTAAGAAATCTGACTTCCCAGGGTTATGTTACAACTTGTGTTAATCAAATTGCCTTTTGTGTACACACACTGTAGCTACAGCAAGGTGAGTCACTGCTTTGAGCAGCTTTGCCAGTGTGACTGGTGTGCATTTCCTTTTGGAGGTGGATGACAAAGATCCATCCTCTTGTGCTTTGCATGGGTTGCCACTGGTGGAGATAGTGCAAACAGCCCACGTGTGTGTGAGTAGACAAAGTGGAACTAACTCAGTGTCTTGTGAAGAGAAGGTGTATATGTTGTGAAGAGATGGTAAATATGTTGTGAAGAGGTTAGCACCTCAGTTAGCACCTCTGAGGGATTCTGTTGGTAGGTGATGCCATTTTTAGTTGAGCTCTGTTTGCTTTTAGCAGCAGACAGACTCCTGTGTTCTTACACTGCAGTTTACAAACGTGTCTTTGTCAGGGGCTTTAAAAACAAACAAAACCTCTCCAGCCTACATACTGCTCAACTTCCTTGGAAAGCCACAGGCAGCAGCAGAGGTGCTTTCAAATAGAGCTTGAATTATCTCCATGCTTGATTTGAATATATGGAAGAGCCTTTCCCCCTCTTTCCTGCAGGACTATATTCCACTGGAGAAAACAAGTGTTCTTTTTGGAAGCTACTTCCAACAGACTGCCTTCAGAGTGATTTGGGGTTTGTTATTTGTAGAAAAAAAGAGAAGGGGACATTTCAGAGTATCCAATAAAGATACATGTGCCTGGTGAATAGCTATTGAACAATATTACATTTGACCTGGAAACTTCATTGTTTCAGTTTCAGGCCAAGGGCGTATTGTCTTGCAGACAGTGATGAGGAATCCTCCAGTGCTGGCTCTTCAGAAGAGGATGATGCTCCTGAGCTGGCAGGAGAGAAGCAGGTGACTCCAGGAGCAGAAGGGTGAGTGTTTGTTCATCCTTCCCAGCTCGGTGTAGTTGGTAACTGAGCCAGTCCCTGGATGCTGGTTGTCACACAGGCTCTCAGGGTGACAGAAGCAAGCAGTGAAGCAAACACAGCCCAAGCACTCCTGAAGCCAAGAGCAGCAGCCAGGCCTGGTACTCCAGAGGGAAAGGGAGCTGCTCTGCTGAGTGTGTCACAGGGCTGGGAGCTTCGTTCAGCCCCCAGCACTTCTGCAGAGTGACCTGAGCAGTGCTCCCCTTGACACCTCTGACTTCTATTTGGTGGGGCTTTTTTTTATGTATTCATTTATTTATTTCATCTTGGAGGGCTCTGTGCTGTGCAATGCTGCCCTCTGATGCTGTGCAAGTGTTTAAAGAGAATTTCCTAACTTTTTTTTTTTTTTTTTTTGCCATGTCATTCCTTGTTTTGGCTGCTGTTCTATTTGGGTTTTCTTTTAGTTGTGTTGTTTTTTTTTTTTCTTTTTACAACTGATTGAAATTATACTGTGCAGTGAGAAATCTGTAGTAACACTGAAATGTCTCAGACAATCACAGTGTCTCCTATGTCTGAACATATCTCAGTGAAGGTTCCATGACATATTCTAAATGTTCAAGGGAGTTTTACTCTCAAAAACTTCTGAAAACGATGTGGTCAAATGTTGGAATTATTTCAATAGAATACTTAATATCTCTAAACATATATATATATATTTAAAACTCTAATGATATAATAGGAAATCAATCCCCAGGTGTCTTGGCACACAATGGGTTTAAGAATTGTCTTCTTTCTGTTCTCACCCAAAGGTATGTGGGAGGGCATCGGACAAGTAAGATCATGAGAATTGTGGATAAAATCACTAAGTCAAAATACTTCCAAAAAGCAACAGAGACTGAGTTTATTAAGAAGAAAATTGAAGAGGTCTCCAATACTCCATTGCTGCTAACAGTTGAAGTGCAAGAGTGCAGAGGAACGCTAGTAATTAACATTCCACCTCCACCTACTGACAGAATATGGTAAGAGGAGCTTTCTGCATGTTCCAGTGTGTTCTAGCTAGGAGGTGAAGTGTAGCTGAAATGGGCTCTGGAAGGGGTGCAAATGAGGTTGGTAACTGCTCTTCAGAGAACACTGACAGTTGGCACAAGTCAGTATTGTTGCTTTGGAGTGTTTTTAATGCTCTGTGTACTCTCCTAAGGTATGGCTTTCGAAGACCCCCCTACCTGGAGTTAAAAGCTCGGCCAAAACTTGGTGAGAGAGAAGTGACCCTGGTTCATGTAACTGACTGGATAGAGAGGAAACTAGAACAAGAGTTTCAGGTGTGTTGCCTTGAAATCTTCAGTAGTTTTGCTCTATTATTAGAGGAGTAGTAAAAATGTTTGCATGTTCCCTGTTTCATTAAAACCAGTCAGTATCTGCTGCTCCTGTTCAGTGGGAAGGGTATTACAGACTCAGATGAAACAAGCTTCTAGGGTGGTCTCAAGACCTGTATGGAAAATCATTTTAGACTTGTCAGAATGCTTTTTAGAGCTGAAAATGCCATTTCTTTGAAACAGGTACCATGATAGAATTTGTAGTACTTGAATAAAAACGTGATCCTAGGTGGTCTTACATGATAGAGGACAAAACTGTTGTCTAAAATGGACAGATAAGGCAGTAACAAGTCCTGTTACTGCATCCTTTAAAATAAAATAATCCTTCCAAATTTGTAAATACTTGCAGGAAAGGAAAAGTTTCCTGATTGGATTGATTCTGGACCTCAACCTGTACAATCCACCAGAAATCAAACCCACTAATTTAACTAGAAGTAGTGTTTGGAAGTAATGGGTAAGAGCTGCTGAAGCAGTAGAGTTAAGAGAAATCTTCCTATTTCTGGGCTTCTCCTGCAGCTGTAACTCAACTAGAAGGCTGAGTGGACACCATAGGGCTTCAATAGTAGAGGCATTGACTCAAATAATGCTGAACCCAAGAAGCTTTCACCTGGAGAAACATTGCTTCTTTTAACTAAACATTGCAAAACTAAGGCTTGAATTGGCATATGAAATGTAACTCGATTTAATTGCGTCTTTTTCACAGAAAATCTTTGTCATGCCAAACATGGATGATGTTTATATTCCTTTGATGCACTCAGCCATGGATCCCCGCTCCTCCACCTGCCCTCCTCAAGATCTGATCACAGAGGCCCCTGATCAACCATGACATGTGAAGACTCTTGCAGTTTACAGTATTATAAAAGTTATTCACATGGTTTTATAAACTGTGCTGTAGTTCTCATCCTTAACTCGTGCCACTTCCCCCTCTCCCAAGGACTGCCTATAACCACACCTTTGTGCTCACTTGCCTGGTTATTGTTCCTGTGTACTTCAGCTACAGGAATTTTCATTCCATGAAGCAGTTGATTTATTTTTGTACCAGCTGCCAGCAGGATTTTCACTCCCGAGGCTAAGCTGACCTGTTCTCTGGGGGAGGGAGGAGGAACCTCACTGTACTAGATCAAGTAGCTTGTCGACACACCTTTTGTCCAGCCAATGTTCTCATGCTGTGTTAATGTGCATTAAACAGTGAAAGGTTGTTTGGCAGCAAAGGAACTGCATGCCAAATGGAAAAAATCCTCAGTAAGGAATGAATTTCTAAAACTGGAAGAATCTTTTTATTTCTCAGGCAGTTGGAGGTGTAGAATGAACTGTTTTATGTTCTTTCACTTCTGCAGTCAATAGCTTGTGTCAAGCAATCGAAATTGAAATGCTTTCAGGATAAAAGAATGTAAATGGGATGTATAGGTGATATTGTGATCCAGTGTGGTATATATACATTACTTTTTTCATACAGAAC
This sequence comes from Corythornis vintsioides, assembly GCA_025447755.1. Lineage (NCBI taxonomy): Eukaryota > Metazoa > Chordata > Aves > Coraciiformes > Alcedinidae > Corythornis > Corythornis vintsioides. The sequence goes on along the minus strand of JAOEGS010013033.1, from coordinate 71,891 downwards.
TTGTGCTTTTTTTTTTTTTTTTTTTTTTGGGAAGCAAGTAGCCATAAAACATACACAACTATCAGTGAAGGTGGGACTGTCAGATTTTCCTGAAGGAGGAGAAAAAAAAAATTAGGTAAAGCCATGAGACCAAACCATAGCAAGCAGCCTTATAGTGAGGTACAATCACCTTGGCTCATAATTAATTCTGAATGTTTATAAAGACATGAGCACACACATAATGTCAATACTGCACATGACCAGAAGTACTTAGTTACCTACTGTGTATAGAGCCTCTTGCTACAGTGAAACACACCCAGTTCTTTAATAGGAGAGTTTGTTGCTGTGAGTCTTTTTTCCATTGCACTGTGTTTACACCCAAAACATGGGGCCAAATTCTCACCCTCCAGGCATCAGAGGGCCTGATGGTTGGGAAAAACAGCCGTGGCTGAAAGACTTTGAGCCCCATGCTTTGGTTTTTTTGGACTTTGTGGAATAGGAATTCAAGCATTGCAGTTATTCAAGCTGGTTGTTATGTAATCAAGACTGTTTCTGCTAATTAATGGCCAAAACTAAGGGGGAGGGAGAATTGCCTTTCTATTTGGTATGATTCAAAAGTATGCAGGAAATGAAATTATTTGAACACTACATATCCACTATTTAACATGTAATATTTTTCTGATACTCAAGTGTTGCCAACTGTTCATGGATGTCAGAAAATGTTTTAGTTTACAAAGAAAAGGTGAGTTTTGGCTCTCCTCTTACAACATGATTTGCTTTTTTTTTTTAGAAGTAATTTTTTAAGAACTTTTTTGTACGTTGTGTTGTCACATTTGATGTAAATCAAAATTTCCATGTGTAACTTGATGATTTACCATCTCTAAATGAAGCTATTATATTGAAGGTTTTTTAAACAGCACCTTGCCTGAAACATAAAAGAAAACTAGCATTTAATATATTTAAAATTAATTCTATATTTGAACACCTATTTTGGTTACCTTTAATTGAAATATTAGTAGGTTATATTTGTTACCTGAACTCCTCCTTGACCATTCCAGGCTGTGTATATTCTGGGGTTTGCTCTGATTACTTAGGCATTATTTGCCTCTCATGAAGTCTGCATGTCTTGTACGCAGGTCTTTTATATGATTTAATTTCTATGTGCAATAACTAAAGTCAAAGGACTAGATGCACTAACGTGTAAACAGATTTAGACTTATTACACAAGATTGTCATATTGCACTTCATAAACTGTGGGTAACTACAATCTGCTTGCTTTGTTTTATTAAATAAATTTATCCCATGTCAAAGAATTGATCAGTGAAAATGTATTTCTACAGCTTGCTTACAGCCACCATCTTATGTCATGATTTTTTACTTATAAACCTGGAGTTGCTCCCCAGCCACCCTCTGCCCTTCCCAGCCCGCCAGCCTGTGCGGGTCCTCCCCAGCCACCCTCTGCCCTTCCCGGCCCGCCAGCCTGTGCGGGTCCTCCCCAGCCACCCTCTGCCCTTCCCGGCCCGCCAGCCTGTGCGGGTCGCTCCTCAGCCACCCTCTGCCCTTCCCGCGCCCGCGGCGCCATTTTGCGTGCTGACGTCAGCAGCCCCGCGCTGCGCAGGCCAGGCCAAGGGCGGGCTCGCCCAGACGAGCTGTCGCTTGCTTTTAAAAGAGCCACCCGGGTCGTGCCGAGCAGCCCCAGTTATGAACAAGCGCTTCGCTCTAGCACCGCAGCTTGGCCAGCGGCGCCGCGGGCAGGGCACCGCTGGGTCAAAGGCAGTGCGGCGGAACGGGCGGACGCGCGCACAAGAAGCAGCCAGACGCGTTCGTGGGGTGCACAAAGCTTTTATTTGCCGAGCCGCTTCCCACTGCCGGTCGCTGCGAGAGCCCTGTAAGACACAATGGGGAAAGGGGGAGGTTACGGACGCTGTGCACCGCAGCCGCCCCACAGGGTGGGCGGCAGCCCGGGCGCTCAGTAGTAGGTTTGCTTCATGCACATCAGCAGTCTAACACGTGTCAAAAGACATCACCGCAGCCCGGCCCCCCCTGGCCACCCCCTCCAGCAAGCAGCCCTCACCTCTCCCGCCGCCCTGAAGGAAAGGCCGAACGCACCCCTTGCTGCCCCTTATAAAGCGGCCGCCGCCCCGCCCCCTCCTAGTCTCGACCAATAAAAACCCAACCCAGCGGCACGCGCGGCTGCGCCTGCGCCCCAGAGCGGGTGGAGCTGTGGGCGGGAGGGGATGCGCGCGCGCAGCTGCGGGGGGCGGGCAGCGCGGGAGGAGTTGGAGGCGGAGGAGGCGG